>ML837041.1:46091-61395 GCA_009831015.1 Picea engelmannii | reverse complement strand
ATGACTAGATGGAAAAACCCCCACTCATTTTTTCTTCTTTCATGTTTAAGAAAACATGAAATAAAATAAAAGTATTCTCAATGTTCTCAACTGTGGATTTATTGATCCAAATTATTTTGAGAACAACATGAAGACAAAAATATAGTAGAGATATAACAAGGAAATACACAAAGATATTACCAGAAACACAAAAATATAGTGAAACCCAACTTCTATTAATGAATAAGAGAGAAAAACATTGTAGAACACAAACTAGTAGAGATATTGCCAGAAACACATAAACATAGTGAAACCTAACTTCTATTAATGAATAAGAGAGAAAAACATTGTAGAACACAAACTGACAGAATGGGGTATCTTATCTCTGAAAATAAAGAGATGTTGGCTACGCTTCATTCACAACAAGATTTACATCACACTCAATTGCATGCTTAAAGGGCCTCCTTCACCTCAATTATATAGGAGAGAGTGAGAGGAGAACAATTCCCATGATCCATGTGGGATAAATTAGTCTAAGTTTATAAAATTCCATAGGCATGTAAAACTATAGGAATTCTTGGGCGGTCACCCATCCCAGTACTAATCTATCCCAAACGCACTTAACTACGGAGTTCTAATGGGATCCAGTGCATTAAGGCTATGTTGTAAGAATGTACATAACACCACTAGGAAATCATTACACGATGTTTGTAATTAACAAATGAAGATGGAATTACATTTCATTTCCCATCAAAAGGGTGAATATCATGGTTTATCAAAACTATAGGATTTAAATGTTGATTCAATGGAAAAGGTGGATGCCCACCGAGATCCACCTAGATCATTCCCCCCCCTTAGGAAGAAATGGTCCCCATTGTATCAATTTACCTCGGGAGATGGGAAAACTTTTGCTAAATCTAAACCTTGGTGAGTCTCTTTCCTTGTTTCATTAGATGTCCTTCTTATACTTTTCCTATGGAAGGATTTCATGAACCTGTTGGATGTGTCGGATGAGTTCAATAGATCTAGTTGCATGATTTTCCTTGGTCTAAGTGTGGGAGGACTATGTCAGTGAATATGAAGAAAGAAGAGCTATATCAATGGGGGATAATGGTTGGAACCCCAAGCACACCTGAAAAGGGTCATGGCCAATAGATCTATGTTGAACATATGGAAGAATCTCATTCTCTTTGTGCTCCTATACAATATTTTTGACCTTCTTCTACTGGATAGAAACATCTTGGGCCGAGGTTGTAGTGGTCACAATGACATTCTGATCACTCTATGTCTAGATCCTAAAGAGGTAAAACTTTGTGGTCTAAGATATTTCTTTTCCACATTTTTTTCCTCATATCAATGAAGTGCCAGTAGTTGGAGTTACCTCTGGTACCCTGTAGAGATGACCTCCCATAGTAAAAATGGCAGTACGGTGATGAGACTCATAGATAGCATGATGTTTCCACAAATATGGTTGTACTAAAAGAACATCTCAAACTTAAAGTGGAGAAACATCGCACACTACCTCGTCCTTAAAAGGATTGATTCCATAGGACAAGTGACATTGTTGGCTGACACAGATGTCTTGTCTCTGGCTCAACCATCCAATGATGTATGGTTGGGGGTGTGTCATCGTTGTCATATTCAATTTCTTGACAACCTCAGCTGAGATTAGGTTATTCTGACTCAACTTGTCAACAATGAAATGTAGTGGGGTCCCATTTACCCACATTTGTGAGTGGAAGAGGTGATCCCTCTCCTCAAGTTCCTTTAGTTCTTCTAGTTGTATTGTTGTGGCTATTATAGTAGCAGTTGGTTCTGCATCGATGATCTATTTCCTTTTATTTTTTTTTGAATTAGAGTTCAAGTCATGTTCTGATTGTTTTTCTATGATCTCGACCACCAATGATGGTTTCGAATGAATTTCATCAGTGTCGTGCCAAGAGCTCTTATGGAACTCACACCACTTTCCGATGTCTTTCTTAGACTTCTCGTTACACTTCTTTACCTACGTATTGGACTGGATCTCTTGATCTTGGAATTCCTTTCTATGTCCTTCATTCTGTGAGTTAGGGTTTCCTTTTCCATGATTTTGTTGTGGCATATTTTCAAACCCGAACTTCTGCTTACTTTGTTGCTTGAATTTCTGCTCAATTTTGACTTCATATCGATAAGCAAATCCCAGTGAGGATATTTCTAATAAATCCATATATGTTTGGATGTACTCATGTATACCACTGCAATACTTCAAAAACAGGTGTCACTCAGAGTCTTTGATACCCAAATTTGAGAGAAAGGTATGAAAGATGTTAATGGACTCCAACATCGTCTGATCTCTTTTCTGATGCACAGTCATCCATCTCATGTACTGGTCATCATAGTTTCTAACAGGGTATAAATCCTCCTTTAGGTCATGCACAAAGGATGCCCAAGTGGGTTCTCTCTTGAATGGTGTAGATTAATTTGTTTTGTACCTCTCCCAGTAATATTCCCACCAAGATCTGACATGGGGAAGGGATTTAAGGATTGCGAAGGTGATATATTCACTGTCGAATTTTTTTTGGATGGAGTAATAACCTTCTAGCATATTCAACCAATTTTCTATAGAATTTTCATCTCTATGGCCTCAAATAAGGGGATATCAAAATTGAATTGTACCTTGAAGGGTGTCACACCTCCGAAATGGTTGCTTGTTGAAGATGCCTCAGTCATTGTTATCGGTAGTCTTCAAAGGATCTGAGCGAAGTTGTCCATCATCTCATTCCTCTGTTTCATGAGGGATTCCTCGAGCGATCTCTTGAAAGGATCTCCTGTTCTACGATCTCTCTTTTATTTCGCCATGGGAGGTTGCTTGGGCTAGAGAGAGAGGTTTTCCTGAAGTGAAACTAGCTTGAGACCCAAATATCTATACCCTGACCTCGTCGGGGACCTTCTCTAAGAAATGATGAGTAGAATGCTCTCATACCACTCATCTGAATTATTTTGAGAACAACATGAAGACAAAAACAAAATAGAGATATAACAAGGAAATACATAAAGATATTTCCAGAAACATAGAAATATAGTGAAACCCAACGTCTATTAATGAATAAGAGAGAAAAATAATGTAGAACACAAACTGGAAAAGATATTGCAAGAAACACAAAAATATAGTGAAACCCAACTTATATTAATGAATAAGAGAGAAAAACACTATAGAACACAAACTGGTAGAATGAGGTAGCTTATCTCTAAAAAGAAAGAGATGTTGGCTACACTTCATTCACAAAAATATTTACATCACACTCCATTGCATGTTTAAAGGTTCTCCTTCACCTCAATTATATAGGAGAGAGTAAGAGGAGAACCATTCCCATGATTCATGTGGGATAAATTATTCCAAGTTTATAAAACACCATAGGCATGTAAAACTCTAGGACTTCCCAGGCAGTCACCCATCCTAGTACTACTCTAGCCCGAGTGCGCTTAACTGCAGAGTTCTAATGAGATCTAGTGCATTAACACTATGTTGTAAGCATGTACATAAGACCACTAGGAAATAATTACATGATGTTTGTAATTAACAAAATGAAGATGGAATTACATTCCATTCCCCATCAAAAGGGTAAATATAATGGTTTATCAAAACTATAGGCTTGAAATGTTGATTCAATGGAAAAGGTGGATGGGCACTGAGATCCACCTGGATCATTTATTGTCGAGACCTAGGCGAAGAATAGTGCTCGATTCATCATTTCATGTTTATAGAGTTTGAAAGGACAAAGAATACTCCAAGTGTATTATTTTTCATAAATTTAGTCTCCAGAACCCCAAAAGGGATAAAACAATACAATGGAGAACTTTTCTAGCCAAGGTTGACTAGAGTATTCATTTTTCATAATTAGTCCATCTGGTCCAAAAAATGGATAAATTTACACTAAATGTATGTCTATTCAAATCCATGTAATGAGTGTAAAAGGAAACAAGATCACTTGGTGAACTTTTCATGTTTAGGGAGTCTAAAAAAGGCTTAAAGGAGACTCTGGGGTATACCTTTGTCATGGTGGGATACTCAGCATGGAAAAGGGGTAATAGTAAGCTCGGATGGAGAGAACGAGTGGATTGCAATGAATTTCTAGGTGCAAGGAACATGAATTTAAGCAATGTACTACAACATGACATGGAAAATGATGGCCACTCATAATAACGATTCTCATCCATAGGTGTTGTATATGGTAGAAACTAGATGGATAGTGATTAGGTATGGCTGTAGTGTGATAATAAATGGAAGCATATGATGATATAACAATGATAAATAGAAAAATAGAAGCATAGGTGCGACCATTCGACAATAACAGAAATAGTGGGAACCTAAGGTATAGTGTTTCCAATATGGACGGTTACTAATGCAAAGAGGGAAATGCAGGGAAAACCATCTCCCTATATGCCAGTTAAGAGACATGTACCTCAAGCTCAATGGATTTCCCCATATTAAAAGTGTCCCTAGAATTCTATCAACACACATAAACTATATTCCAAGGTCAACATGCATAGTGAAATCCTAAAAAGAAAATATGTTTGGATTTTTGGATATGATGTACACAAAACAAAATACACTCACAGCACAAACCTATGTACACAACACTATTAATATTGATGTTGTATGTAAAATAGGGCCCATGTCGAGGCTCAGGCAAAGGAAATTTTTCAAAATCAATGAAATTATGATCCATTGGAGGCATCATATGGCACACCATGTTGAGGCCATGCCACCTAGAAATGAATGTTTGTGGCTGAAGATACTCAATATGGGTGGTTTAGTGAGCTATGAAATATCCTTGATGAGATCCATAAATACATGAATGGGGTACAAAATGTCAATCTTCGAAGGAAGGGGAAGCAGAGACTTCAATGGAAAGTTATGAAAAAGAAATCTGAGGTGGAAAAGGGTTAAAACTGGAAGGTTGACTGGATGTCCCAGCCAATGCCCCGAGTCTCGGGTTGGAATTCATTGTGTTGAATATCGTTGGTTCCAAATTAGGGGTGATGGATTCTTGATGATGATCATATTTCCTAGGATTGTCTATGAAATCCATGACTTTTGGGATGGCCTCTTCTAAAGGAAACTTAGAATCTAGGAAATCATGGGAACCGAGAGAGTCAACAACTCGTACGGGTGGAGTAGGATGATAACATTCCATGTGTGGATGTAAGGGTTTACTAGTATCAATAGATGTTGAGGGGATTTCTAGATTGACAATATGAACTTTGGTGCATGGAATGGATGCTCCATATAAGTCAACATCCTCATGATGAAGTGCCACCCAAGGATCAAATGACCCAAAGGATCTACTAGTAGATGAGAAAATCATGTTTATAGGATAAATATGGGTAGTGTTAGGTGCAGGAAGGGAGAAAATCCCCATAATAAATGGATCTTTAAGCATGCCTATATTGATACTTTCATACCCTCAGGAAGACTCACCTATTAAGGGAACATTGGTGTTAGTATTAGTTCGTAATTCAGGTGTGCAATAATCAAATTGGTATATCGTAACTATCTTTCCTTGATGGGTAAATCATACAACACAAAATAAAGTGGATGCAACAACCGTCATTTCATAGAACCAAGTGTAACCCAAGAGTAGATTGTAGTTGAGTGCAACATCCACCACTTCAAATTCTATGGAGATAATCTTTCCCCCAAGCTCAATGGGTAAGCAGGGGAGAATTCCATAAGTTTTGAAAGAATTTCCATCAAACTATTTCAGGATGGTTGAAGATGTGGTGAGTTGTGGAGGACCAATAGCTTTCCAACATGACCAATACATAATGCAAGTGTTCGCTCCTTTGTCGATCACTGTATGAAATATATTCTTGTTCAGACACTGAAATGCAATTTTCAATGCCATTTGGTGTAAGAGATGTGACTCACTTTGTTTTGTGTCAAAGGAAATAATGTTAGACTCTGAAGGGTCGATTCCCCCTATGGATGATAGAAAGGATTTCCGTTATGAAGGAAAACTCTACAATAATTTGAGTGTCGACATGGCACATGGGGCCTAGGAAATATATCCCACTATGTTGTAGTGTTGGGTTTCCTAAGCATTAAGATTATGAGTAGTCCATCGAAGTACCCCCTTTGGAGGGTTGATGATAGGTTCGAAAGATGATTTCTCTAAGGTGAGAGGACCACTGGGTGGAGTAGTCAATGGAGGATCCTTAAATGAAGGTTCCCCTTCTTGGAAGTCACATTTCTTTTCTCTGGTGGTTAGTGTCACCGTGGATTTAACCATCATAATATTTGTGGATGAGGGCTCTGCATTTCCCCCGGGTGGGGGTGCAAGAACTTGTGTGATAATTTGTTGTTGATGGGGGAAATGATTGGTTAATACCTCTAGTTGTGAAGGATATCCCCCTCGCTCAAGGTATCGATGAACCTTGGCAAGGTGGGGAAATTATTTGGTAAAGTGGTCTTCCTTACTATTAGTCCCTAAACATACATCACCTTTTTTTCCTTGATTTTTATCCTATTCTATCAAAATTAGTTCTTGTCTTATTTTCATAAACATGTTCCCTCATAAGCCCAATTTGTCTTAATTTCCATATACATTTCTCTTTTATAATTTTTGGTGTGTTTTCTTTAGTTGGGTCTATTTTCATGTTCTTCTAGTAAGATATAATTGAATATTTGCATAGTTTGAGTATGTCACATTAGAATCCTAATCAATTTTTAAATTTTTCCAAAGTTTAAAAGGAGAGACAGAGTCACTACAAGAAGGTCGTCATTCTTGTAGTGCCTATACCTATCATTGTTTTGAATGTGTTTTTGTTCTCGAAATCGTGTTATATATTACAAGATCGTGTAGAGGATCATGCATAGGATCGTGTAGGAGATAACTCTTGACAAAATAATGATTCAATTTAAGGGCATGATTTAATGAACGCCAGTATACTTGCTAGTACATCTACCAAACTTAATTTTTGGGCCATGATTTTCAACATTATAAATTATGATTCAATGAATTATAAAAAGTAAATTGGGATCCTAGCAACATTCTTGTAGCCAAGGAAGGCTCTCCATATATGTTGCATGTGCAGGAGATTTTAAACCTCGATCAAATTGAAACCCTAGCATATGCAGGTTGAAAAAAATCACAGTCAATGTGATGGCACTGAAGAAAAGTGGGAAAGTGCTTCATTTGGAACTAGAGGAGCTAGAATTGTTCAAACAATATCTTGAGATTAAGAAATAAATTGATGCAAGTTGGTTCGAATCCTGTTGCAATTTCCAAGAGCATCATGAAGAGATTTTGATGTTGTTTGCAAAAAATCAAAGATACATGGAAAGTTCCTGTCATTTTCTAGGTATCAAATTTCATAAATAGATTATGTCCAAACTGTAAGGAATCATCTGAAACACAATTCGATAATGGGATGATTTAGCCTAATCAAGGGAATTTTTCAAAATTTCGTAGCGGTTTAGGAGAAAATATGGTATGTTGATAATGGAATTTTCCAGAAAATCATCATGGTAATTTTTCAAACAACCAGTATCACGTAAAGCTTCAACAAGAAAATGGAAACTCTTCAAAGGATTCTTCAAAAATGAAGGAAGTCTCCCCTATATCCAAATCAACTAGATCTTGCAAGAGGAAGCTTCAACTACAACAAGAAGTTGAAATTCAACAAGAACCTAGATCCCTTGTTTAAAGGCATGAGTCTAAGTGTTTTGACATAGTGTATATAAGGATAATGGAAAAACAAAGTGAATAACAACAATATAAAGTCAAGTCAAAACCCAAAACAAAATCTTGTCATAAAACTATAGAGAAAACAATTGAGAAAAAATAGAGTAAGTTGGAAAAAGGAAAACAAGTTGCAGATTATCGTAACATCCCTAAGACTAGAGAAACCAATAAAATAAGGCTCAAATTCAAGGATTTATTCAAACCCTCCCTTAAGAAATACAATCTGATTATCATAGATGAATATGAAATGGAGAATGTCCCAAACAAGATCCTAAGGGATAGGAAATAGCCACTAGTGCCAAATATAGAATTTTCAAATCATGAATAAGAAATAGAGCATGATCCTACCTATACTCCATAGATAAATGAGTTTCCAAGACCATACCTACAAGAAGCCCAAATTCTTGAAAATTGTGTAGATAAGGAGATCATTGTGGGGTCATCTTCAAAGGGGCATAGGTATGAAATGAGAAAAAGAAATCAAATTCTTTCAATTGATCTAAATAAACCTACACCGGAGGAACGATTTGAGGAATGTAGGAAAGAAATAGGAGATGCACCAACAAAGAAAAATATTAAAAATCTACAGACATTAATCAAGGAATTGAAGCATGAAAAGAAAACACTTGAGTTGTGGAATGAAAAACTGCAAGAAAATGTCCAAAAACTTGAAAGAAAAGAATAAAGAGCAACGTGAATTGTCCAAGAAGATCAGGAAGATGAATGTCAAGATATATTGGAGAAACGTAGTACTTAAAACTAAGCTGAAACAAAATTGCAAGGGTTAGTCCTCTATTCAACAGTGAAAGTTCCAGGCTATGTTAGCACACAATTATCACAGTTTCTATTTATGCCACTAGGGATGGCATTTTTGGTACCCCTCTTTTGACGAGATGTTGAAATAGTTTGTTACATAAAAATCCCCCTACTGACAGGTGGATCTTCCCTTGGATTCTAGACCCCTAATACCGAGACAAAAATATGTAAATGGACACTAACATCCCTTTAATATGGTTCAACTAATCAAAATAAAGAGAGGGATAAGGTATGATGTACCTTGTTTCGAATCTTGTCCTCACTTAATCCAATCTGAAATTGATCTCCAAACTCCTTATCATGACATGATACTTGCAATGTAATGGACAATGAAGAAAAACAAAGACTTCCTACTCTACCAAGATTATTTTAAACCAAAATCATCCATAATAAACAAGCATATTCAATAATACACAAACTTGAAGGAACTATTCCAAGCATATATTAATGAGAACATTAAAAAGACACTGACAATATGTAGATGCAGTTTCAACAGCCTCTCCAAGTCCTCCTCATCCATCCCTTGCACGATGCTCCCAAGATCATAGGTTTGATATCCAAAATATTTCTCCCAATATCATAAGTTTGATACCTCTAATCTCCCCCTTCTTTTCCATCAAAAATCCCTCATTATATAGGATTTGGAAGCTTAACCACCATGGAGAGGATCACTCATCAGATCCACTAAAATGGGATCTCCATGATATTTAGGGAGAAAATATCTCTTAATGACTTTAGGGAGGAAATATCTCTCAAGGATTTTAAGGAGGAAATATTTCAACCATCCATGATATCCTTAATCTCCCCTAAAAAATAGGAAACCAAATGTGAGGTGGATTCTCACACTAAATTAATTTCCTTTTTATTAATATTAATAATTAATTCATGTGCACATAGTATTTTGACCTTCATATAATATATTTCTCCTCCACATTGACTAGGGATTGTAACATATGTTATTTCATGTCGTCGAGGTGTATGGGACACATAGCAAGGTTCATATGACACTTTTATTACACTTACGACACTCAGGGAGAGGTACCTAGGTGTGGAAATTTGATGTGTAATCGTATGCCCCCTAAAGTGTGAGATCAGAAGAGAAGCTGATGGTTGAAACACTTTACAAATCTTCAATGAAAGGGAATGGAGTTGGAGAACCTAGAAGAATATAAAAACAACCATCAAACAATACTAATATATGTTCCATTTCCGAGGAAGGCATACCTATGCTTAGAATACAATATGACTCAAAGCATGGACGCCAACCAATACATCACGGGTCCATGAAAAATATTGATTAAGGATATGGCCACCAAAGATACAATGTGGATCCATACCTCCATGAAATGAACTGATCGTAGCCATGAAAAATACACAATGGAGCTACGAGATGATAAAACATAGCCATGGATGAATACAATTTGGATCTATGTGATAGTATATATATCATCATGCTCAAATGATCTCCTTCGCAACATGGGTAAAGAATATAATGGAGTGAATTCTCAACCCAGAGTTCGTCCCAATTTTGATGTGGTAAGAATCTATCCATGTGAATAGATGATTTTATGTCTAACATGGTATAAATCACTTGATTACCAATCATTGAGTTAAATTGTTAACAAGTGTGAGGGAAATCACCAATGATGTCAATGAATCCCAAGGTACCCTAGTACATTCCAACAAATGTGAATAAATGAGTTGATGTCGAACATTCATGGAATCATATGATCAGAGGTCAATGATATAAACCTACTGTCAGAAGTAAGGAGGCCTACCATTGAGGCATGAAGGTCCCAAGGTACTAATTGGTTTCTAAGTCTAATTCTCAGATGATGTGTTGAAGTCGACAGGACAAGACTCGTCGAAGCAGGGCCTTGATGTATCCCCCATCATCGACACGAAACTGACACAGGAAAGTGATGTAATATGGTGAATCGAATGAGTATGGACTGACATAGAAAATGAATACTGGAAATACTACAGATGGATGATTTTAAGTGAAACTTCCCTTGAACATGATGAGGCAAGACAACTAACTTGGCAGCATTGACTCGATGAGTACCAATAATGTAATGTGACGGAAATAACATCACTCTTTGAATGGAATAAAATGTATGGTGACACATGGAATTGGTATGACTTAGAGACAAATGGATTACCCAACTGTAAGATGAGACTCAAACATGTGCCATGTTCAAGGGTGACAAAAGTTGCCATAAAGGATTCTGAAAAACTTGATCCACTTCCTTTAATTTTCCCCCCACCCAGATAGATGAGTACCTCTTTTTTATTTAACGAGCTCAAGGAGGGTAACACATTCTCGATATAACCCACCTTTGGTAGGTTCCTCTTCCTTTGTTTAATGAACTAGAAGAAGTAAGGGTTCATTCCCATATGGGTCCTTCAATGCGTAGTTTAGTGAGCCCAGAGAAGGAAAACGCAGTGGTTTTTTGTGTTTAGAGAGTATGAAAATAACTTAAAGGTGACTCTAGGGTTGTCCTTTTTCATAATTTTAGTCTCTAAGGTCTGAAAAAGAGACAAAATATTACTCAGAAGACTCCCTTTCGAAACTTTTCATGAGTGTGAAAGGAAGAAAAATCACTCTACAATATTTTCATGTTTAGAGAGTCTGAAGAGAACTTAAAGGAGACTCCAGGGGGTTCCTCTTTCATATAATTTTTATGAGTCTGAAAATGTTATACAAGTTTACTCGGTCACATTCTCATGTATTTACGAGCATGAGAAAGAACAAATACTAAGCTTGGTATTGGTTTCATTTTTACACAAGCTTGAAACAAATTAAACTTATGCTTGTAAATTCCCAACATAATTACCAAAGGTAGGGATACCCATGGATGGTTGGTACTTTGCTCCCAGCTTGAAAATACAGCGACTTAAATCCAAAATGATAATCAAAGGCTAGAGACATGACCCCCCAAGCTTCATTTCATTTGTCGACTTTGAGGTTGTTGCCAATCGATGTACTAGATGGAGAAAAAGGATAAGGGTGGATGAAAGGAAGGTTCAAATACAAGACTTATGAAAGACTCGACTCGACATATATGATATCTAGCTAAATACACGACTCAATATCTAGAAGATCTAGTGAAAGACTTGAATTGTTAGGAGAGATGACTGATTCATTTTTTAACGAGCTTGACACGGGAAAATAACTATGCTCAAGACCTTTGTTTCATTTTTTAACGAGATTGACACAAACAAGTAAAACTATGCTCATAGATTTTTTTTCTTTTTTTATTGAGCTTACCATAGAGAAGAAAAATTATGCTTGTGACCTTCATTTCATTTTTTAATGAGATTGCAAGAGAGAAGTAAAACTACGCTCATGGCTCTAGGTTCAATCCCCAGATTTTTGTTTCATTTTTTAACGAGCTTGTTACAGAAAAGAAAAATATGCTCATATCTTATCATTAATCAAGGCTTCCAAGAGGATAATACTCTGGAAAGAATACATGTCAAGGGAGAAACATCATCCATGGCTTCCAGGAGTTCTTCACTAGATGGAAGAAAATCACTTTGGAAGGAATACATGTCGACGACCTCGATAAGGGTAGGGAGATATGGATATAAAGGCCCTATCGAAGAGATAACCATGTCAAATACTAGATATAATTCAAGATAAGGGAGAGTGATCCAGGTGGATATTGGTGGCCACTCACCTATTCCACTGGCTTGAAAAATAGTTTTCCACCTTGGCAACTTTTCAAGTTCCAAACTTCTAGGGTTTTTTTGAGGCCCTAAACGATGTTTTTTGTGGATTTGGGGCCCAGGTGACTATGACATGCATTAACTTGGACCAATCAAAAATTGTTTTTCTTGGTTAGACCTTTCCAATGGGCTATAGTGTGCCTAAAATGGAGATCATATGAAAAAGTTACGACCCAGGGAAGTTGATGTACTAACTTACCCAAACGGGGCCCACATGACTTTGTGTGCTTCATCTGCTAGGGTTAGGCTTTTGCATGTCTAGGGTTTTTGACATTCTTTTTTATTCCAAGAATGCCTTCAGAGCCTCATTGTGATAATCTTCTTGCAAATGGGAGTAGTTGTCACATCTCTTCTCGGAGATAAGTTGTCACCATTATAGAGAGTCTTTCACTTTGTATTTTTACAGTCTCTGTACATTTATTTCATTAATAAAAATCATGTATTACAGTATTTCTCTGTTTCTGGCAATATTTATGTGTATTTCATTGTAGTATATCTTATTTCATTTCATTCTAAAAAATAATCTGGATGAATGGTATCAGAGCAGGCTTCTCTTGATCATTTTTTAGTGAATCTCCTCGATGAGGTCTAAGTATAACAAGTTGGGTCTCAAGCTTGTCTGTCTTGAGGAAAATTTCTCTCGCACGCTCAGTAAACCCTCCATAGTAGAAGAAAATAAAAACAACGAAGTATAATATTATATTAATCTATTTCTTGAGCAAGCTCTCATGCGACAGAGGGACGAAATGATGGATATTTTTTCCCACGTCTTTCAATGCCTGACACGCACATCTTCATCAAGAGGCCACTTTGGAAGAACCTCTCCTTTCAAGGTACAACTTAATTTTGATATTCCCATATTTGAAGGACAGATAGATGTGGATGCCCTAGAAAAATGGTTAAATTTGCTAGAAGGTTATTTCTCTATTCATATTTTATCCTATAGGGAAAAGATCACCTTCGCACTCCTTAAGGATCTACCCCATGTCAAACATTGGTGGGAAAATTATTGGGAGAAAAGTTCCACAGAGGAGTCAGGAATATATGGGGTCGAGCCCACTTGGGATTTTTTTGTGTATGTGGTAAAGGAACAGTATTACCCTATTGGAAACTATGAGGACTAGTATATGAGATGGACCACACTGTAGTAAGAGAGGGGCCAAGAAGTTCCAGAGTTCACCAATACCTTCCATAGCTTGCACACCAATATGGGTATCAAGGACTTTGAACAACATTTGGTTCTAAAATACCGCGGGGCTCTACACAGATACATCCAAACTGAAATGGATTTTCTAGACATATCATCACTCAATTATGTTTATCGATATGCTATTAAAATCAAGTAGAAGTTTAAGCACTAGAACAAATGGGAGTTTGGGTCTACAAATCTGCAACAACCAAAGTATGATAAAGACAACCCTAACAAATATCTTCTTGAAAACCAGTCTAAGCCACAAGAAAAGAAGGGTCACAGGAAGACAAAGAAGGACACTGGAAAATGGTGTGATTTCCACAAACGTCCCTGGCACAACATTGATGAATTTCTCTCAAAACAGTCATTGGTGGTCGATATCAAATACAAGGAGACGAACCTTGATTCAAAATCTGATTCTGAAAATACTGGTAAAAGACAAATCATCGACGCAGACCCCACTGTTATTATTGTGGCCTAAAAACAATTCAACCAAAAGAACAAATAGATCCTAAAGAGGCAGAGCACCTTTTTCATTCAAAGATGTGGGTGAAGGGAACCCCGCTGCATTTTATTGTTGATAGTGGAAGCCAGAAGAAACTCCTCTCAGTAGAGGTCATCAAATAGTTTGGATTATCAAAAACACCACACCCACAACCATAAAAAATCGGGTGGCTTCACCAGGGACAATATCTTTGTGTCAGCCAACAGTGTCAATTGTCATACAGCATCCAACCCTTTAAGGATGCGGTATTATGTGATGTTTCGCTATTGGATGTTTGTGATGTTCTCTTGGGCCAACCATATATGTGGAGGCGCCATGCTATCTATGAGTTTCGACCCCATAGTTTCATTGTTACTCTAGACAGTCATCTCTACAGGATACCATAGGTAGTTCCAACTATTGTCCCACCTAAACAATGTCGCAAGGTAGTATCTCATACTACAAAATTTATCTTCTTCACAATCTGTTCAAAAGGTGAACAGAAGGATACTGAAACCACTACATCCTTGGCCCAAGCACCTTCTATCCAATAGAAGCAGGTCAATATGGTTGTAGCAAAGCACAAAGATTCCTTCTGCACACAGTTATCTCATGTAACCAGACTATTTAAAAGGTTCCAACCCTTCCAGCCACAGGTTCGTGACATCCCTCAACAATCTAAGCATCGCAACTTCTCCATCAAGGCAAGTAGCTCACCAAGATTCATATTCAAAAAACGCTTCCCCCTCTCCCTCAGGAACTCAATGCAATGAAGAGCATTGCTTCCTAAGAAGGTAGGATTGATCCAGGTGGATATCGGTGGCCACCCACCTATTCCACTGGCTCGAAAAACATTTTTCCACCTTGGCAATTTTTCGGGTTCCAAACTTCCGGGGTCGTTTTCAGGTCGTAAACAACATTTTTTGGGTATTTGGGGACTAGGTGATCGCCAAAGGAATTGACCTAGTCCAGTCGAAAATAATTCTTCTCAGTTATACCTTTCCAATGGGCTATCATGCGCCTAAAACAGAGATCGTATGCAAATGTTACGACCCCGAGAAGTTGATGTACTAACTTACCCAAATGGGGCCCACATGACTTTTGGTGCTTCATCTCCTAGGGTTAGTTTTTTGAATGTCTAGGGATTTTTTGATGCAGGCCCCCACCCAGGGCACACCTGCTCCCACCAGGACCTTCTTATTCAATGCCCGAAGAGCTGAAATACTCTTCTGATCCCTTATCGGGACCTTCCAATACCCACAGGACTATTTCGATGATTTCCCTTTGTTCTATCGGGAAATTGGACCTCGCTGTATCGCGAGTCCTGCAAGCATAGATTCGGGTCTCACAAAACCCCGAAACCAGATGAGTTTT
>ML837041.1:16716-32459 GCA_009831015.1 Picea engelmannii | reverse complement strand
GCATTGAAAGGGACAGGAATGCCCCCGAGTTGACCTTGCAGAGGAGCGTTAGAGCTCCCTGCCCCCAGACCCAAAGTCTGTAAAGTAGAGGAGGTGAGTACAGGACTGGTACCTGAACTAGGCATACCGTATGAAAACGGAGCATCTGTCACACTAGGTGTGTAAAGAGGTGTGGCCGCCGCCATAGATGGGGTCAGTCCACTGTACGATGTAGTTGCGGCCGAGACCATGGTGGTCTGGGCCATCGACAAAGGCAAGTTAGGAGAATATTCTCCTGTGGTAACAATAGTGATAGGAATGGAAGAATTCCCAGAGATTTGTTCCATAACTGGGTTAGGCTCTGACAAGCGTTCGTAAAATTGAGTTGGCACAATAATGTCCGGCCCAGTATCAGTGTTTGAGGTTTCAACCAATCCAATATTGGTGGTCGATTCCTCGGGGGGTTGTTTGGGATCAAAAGCCCCGGTTGCTTCAAAAGACCCTCAGTGGTCTAGCTTCCGCCTTAATGGTGGCAGGGATGGCTCCAGTATAACCGGCGGCAGGCCCAGAAGCCTTCGTGACTGGCGGAGCTCCGAATCCTCCACTGTGTGAGAATATTCATGACACGCTAAGGTATTCTACATGAACAAACAACAACACACACTACAAGAAAGCCCCTAGAAGATAAATCAAGCAAGCACTAAACTAGTTGGAAGAAAAGTTACAATAACCAACACTAGAGTACCTTACCGATGCAAGTGCAACTCGAATACGGAAGCACCCTCCGGGTCTACTCTGCAAAGTGTTGGTCCGATGTCCGTTCTAGGTACCGTGGTATACCCCCGCAGTCACCTGTGTATGTCCCTAGAAAAGATAGGCAACTATTTTGCCAGCACATGAACAACTATCAGGCGGGTACAGTCGGCAGTCGGGTAGACCACAATGAGTAGGATATCAAGCCTGAAACCTGTCAAGGGTATCGAGAGCAAGTGTTCCGGAAGATGATTGAGGACCTCGAACGGATTCGAGACCCACGAAGCTCCGTGGAAAATGCTAACGATGGAATCCCTTAACAGATCCTCTATATGTGTTCTCCACAATGCTCAGTCCAACTTTGGAGGGGTTATCTCTGCTACCTTTCCTTACGCGACCTCGTGTTTAGCCCCTGTGTTAGAGGGGGGTCTTGAATAACATTTCGTAACTGGACTTCTACACTCCCTATTGACAGACTCCAATGTTTGGTTTGGGTGGCCTTGGAGAATTTACTCTCCAACCTATTCCAAGGCCCTATTCCTGGGTTAGTGTATGCACCCTACAAACAGAAAAAGTCTACTTGATTTTATTTAGCGTTACTTTTAATGGGATTTTTAAATCTCAAGGTGCGAAAGTGAAACTGATGGTGTGTAAAAAGACTCAAAGAAAAATGCACAAAAAATGCTTGGAAACAAACTTTTGATAAAATGCAAAACCAACAACTTTTCAACAAGAAAGACTTCTTTTTCTGAAATTACTAAGTTTTTATGCAGTAAATATGAAGGATTTTCACTTAGATCTACGAGCTACTTATACTAGACATGCACTACAAAAACTTATGCAACAAGACTTCTTTCCAAGCTACTGATGCAACAACACAATCCTCAAACCAAGAAGAAAATGAAACAGGAAATTGTTTTTTATTTCATTGGAAAATAACACAACAAGGAAAAATGATGACAAGAACAAAACCAAGAGAATAAAAAGAAAACTCTGGCTTAAAGCGCAGATCGCAAATAGAATCAGAGCACAAAAATGCAACAAAGCAATCACAACAGCACCAATTCTAACACATGCCTAAAAACCATAAATCTAATATTTTTTTTTTCTCTTTTGTCTTTTCTATCAAAATATCTAAAAACAAACACAACCTAAGGGCGAGAAATGCCCTAACCTGCTGACTGTGCAGCCCCAGAATCTAGACCCCTGAGAGGAACTCTTCTCACCACAGGAGGGGATGACTGCCCCACCCAAGCTGAAAAGATATCAATCAATCCCGCGACTGTCACCAAGACAGCACGCGTGCAAATGCGTGCTGAGCTTCTATAGGGCACGGGTACCCGCGGGCTAGCCTTAAACAGGCCGCGGGTCTGTATAAAAACTGAGATAAAATCACACACAGACAGTCTAGTCCTGAAAAAGGCTTATGGTATTGACAACCAGAGTCTATAAAAGGCTTAGATGCTATCACTTTAACAGAAAAGCAAGATTTGCACAAAGAAAAACCAATGTAAAAAAAAACAACACAACAAGACAGACTGAAACACAAGACAATGAACCAATCAAGACCCAGACAGGATCCAAAAATCCCCCTAAGAAGATAAAATTCTGACAGGGAAGAGGAGACTGCCTCTCGAGCTTCCTGAAAACTACACACTACTGAAACTACCGCAACACGCGGGAAAACGCGTGATGTAGAAAGTTAGGGCACGGGCACATGCGTGCAAGTCTTCTGCAGGCCGCATGTACCTCTGTGTGTCCTGAGAATGAATGTCAAGCGTCTGTCAAGGAAGACTGGTATTGATAACCAGGTTCCCTGCTAGCATTGACCTAACAGAAAACAAAAATAAACAAAGAAACAGAGACTGAACTCCTTTGAACTACCCAAAAGATCTTTTAACCAAATCCGGAAACCCTAAGAGTAAGACTCTCCCCAGTGGAGTCGCCAATTCTGTTGTGGGGTATTCTACCCTACGGACTAACAAGCTAGGGCTTTAAACTTGTACGCAGATCATGACCCTTCAAGAATAACTCTTAACCTCCTACCCAAACCTATAACCCCTTTTCTCAGGAAAACACGGGGAGAATCAACTAACCTTTTTATCGGCGGTTGAAGTAGATCCTCCGCTGAGCTTTTATCTCCTTGCTGCTGCCGCTCCTTCCACAAAAATTCCTACAATCAAGACAAAACTATGCATGCATGCTACTGATCTACTAGAGGGTTAGAGATAAAACATAAATCAAATAACATAGATGAGACTCATGTATTCGGGACGGGAAAAGTATCTTTTTCATTAATCTCAATATGAATCAACTTACAATGATTTTAGAGACCGGCCACCGTTCCTCGATCCTGATCCTGGGCTCCTCCTCTTCTTTTTTCCTCCAACTGCTTTTGCATGAATTTCTCCTAAATCTTGAGGCAAGGCTAAAGGGTTGGGACAAAACAGACTTGGCAATTTGGCAGAGTTTCTTTGCTATGATTTTTCCTCCTTTGAATAGTACCCCCACCCCTCCTTTTATAGGCTAGAAGGAGCTAGGGTTTTTGGCGAACTCTCGGCCATGCATGCCTGGGAGTTCCAGTTAACTGACAAAAAGATCTTCATCCTGGCAGAAACTTTCCTGATTTTTTGCTTTGTTAGGTAAACGCGGGCTGTAATGGGCCAGCCAGTGTTCACCCGCGTGTTGCAGAAGGCCTGCCAGCGTCCCAACGCGCCCAGTGCTAGATTAGGGCGTGAGTTATTTGATTTAGGAGGTTTTTGAAGAGTTTGTTCAGCATGGCTTTGGAAAGGAAAAGAAATGAGTAGGCCAGAGGCCATGTAAGCAAGGAGAGTGCAATTTAGGGTTATAACAGACCCACGCTCTAGAAGAAATCGGGAAATCGTGTTTCGGGAATTCACGATTTCTGATGCCCAATTTCACGGACCCTTCCAAGTCCCAAACTCCAATATGCATTTCCACCTGTCAACGACTCACGACGAGACTCAACCCTCTGACACCTGTCCTCCACTAGGGCCTTTAACCCTGTCAGGAAATCATGGATTGCGATTTCAACAAGCGAGAGTTCCACGTCCTTGGAAATCCCGAAATACCGATCCCCAATGTACGCGCGATCTCTCTCCTCCACGTCACTGCTTCCTTCTCCGTTCCATCGGGTATCGCAAAATTGTGGTTTCTCCTGGAGCGATTTCGTTGTGTGCGAGAACTCCGAAATGTCAAACCCTGACTCTCTGGGATCTCGCGCCACGTATCCCCGTTGTGATCAACAACCCTGATCCTCTCGAGAATTCGCTAATCACGATTTCATGAAAAAGACTCTTGGCTCCGGAAACTCCGATTCTCCGATGAGACGAGATCCACTGACTCCCCTACTTCTTGAAATGTGTCTCACCGAGATCAAAGGCTGAGATCCTTTCGGGCCAACGTGGATCGCGATTCCTTCCTATGCAAATTTTACGCCTCGAGAACCTCTGAATCCACGATGAGATGAATCCCGATGAGCCCTGGCTCCTTCACTGTATGCTAAGACTTAAATCGTGCACATCTCCTTGAGATCTAATGGCTGACGGGATTTCACAGTTTCCTCGATGAATCCTGACCCTCGATTCCTCCTCCTCGAGGATTTCTTCAGAAGACTAAAGCTCCTTTCTCAAAACTTATCCTCGGACACTTGCACTTGCATCTCCTGCTCGAACTCTCCTCGAACCAACTCCTGGGTTCTCTTTCAACAATACCACAAAGGTGCTATACCACCTGAGCTTTCCCACTCTGACTCCTTCAGAGGTATTTGCGCGCACTCCTTGCAGCAATCATTCAACAACTTCCCTAGTGTCGAATACTTCCGACTCTGCGCACTCCTGCAACAGCAGTATTCTATCTCCCCTGCTCATATTAACAACTGAGACTTCTTCTTCTCCAGCCTTCACACACCTTGCACGGCTTCAACAACCCAAATCAATTTCTGGGCAAAAGAGAACAAAAGTTAAACTACTGAGACTTCATCAACGCACTCCTTACGGATGAATTCAAATGCACACCTTTGCAAGAATCTTCTGGCTCAGATAGAGAAACAATTCAAACTCATTCCATATTTTCTCTGACTTCAGTTGAAACATGAAATCACATGCACAGCATATACAAGAAAATGCATAACTATAAAACAAACATTCATGAGCACAACAACAATGTACACAAAGAAAACAACACAAACCATGGATTTGAATCAAAGCTTCATTCTATAAATTCAAATGCCTGTACATGGGTGTTCTTCATACAATTCTCTGTTGGCTCTACTTCTCCTGAATGCTTCTGAATAATGTTACAATGATACAAAAAGGGTGTCTATATCCGTTTTCCCTCTCAGACTCTAAAACTGTCTAATCTGGAAATAAAATCCTATCTACCTGAATTAAATATATTAAATGCCTCCTATCTATTTCAGACAAGAGCGTATGGCTCGAGGTCTGATACAATATACAAATGGCGCTCCTTCATAAAGGATTCATTAAATACTTGCGCTACAATCCCAAAGCACTTTCAAAAATTTTGGGTCTGTTTATCCATCTGAACTTTCGCTTGATGTGTTGGCTTGCTTGCTGAGTTGGCGATGCTCCTGCATCATACTCCTCGGCTTGAAAACTTTCATGGGCTCCTGTCCATGAGATCCTGCACGGTCTATCCATGCTTTTGAATCACAGCTTCATTTTCCCAGCTGGAAACTTCCATTGGATGGCCCTTCCATTTGACCAGATACTCATAGTATTCCTTTCGTCTGGTCTTTTTGCTCACCTTCCTGTCAAGTATACGCTCCATGTATGGCTTCTCTACAATCGACATCTGCTTTTGCCACTAGATCTCTAGCTGTTCATCATTCCTAGCTCCTGCTTCCTTAGCCTTATATGGATATAAGTCTACAACATTGAATGTCAGAGATATTCCAATCTCACCTGGCAATTCAATTTCATAAGCGTTTTCTCCCAACTTTTTCAGGACTCTACATGGCCCAATTTTCTTCATTTTCAGCTTGTTGTATGTTCCCCTTGGGAACCTTTCCTTCCTTATATGTGCCAGAACTAGATCACCAAATTCGAACTGAAGTTGTCTTCGATGCTAATCCGCTCTGCGTTTATATCCCTGGTTTGATTGCAGCAATCGCTCCTTTTCCCTGCTGTGAAGTTCTTCCATCGCCTCTGTGAATTCTTTAGTGCTTGCACTCTTAGTCATTATCTACTCTGAACCTCTCAGTTCTGATACTCCTCTTGGTTTCCTACCATATACAGTATCAAATGAACTTTTGCCTGTGCTCATGTTCACTGAGTCGTTGTAAGCAAACTCTGCCTGTGGCAACACATTGTCCCAGCTACTGTGGTGCTCTGTCACCAGGCTTCTATTGACCACCTATGTTTTCCCATCCATCTGTGGATGATAGGCAAAACTAAACATTAATTTAGTTCCCATCTTCTTCCAGAGTGTCCTTCAGAAATGTCCAATGAATTTTGTATCCCTGTCTGATACTATGCTTCTGGGTAAACCATGAAGTCTAACAATCTCTTTAAAGAACAAATTAGCGATATGAGTGGCATCGCTAGTCTTTTGGCATGGAATAAAATGTGCCATTTTGGAAAACCTGTCAACCACCACAAAGATCGAATCATTTCCTCTTTGCGTCCTCGGTAGTCCTAATACGAAATCCATGCTGATTTCATTCCACAGTCTGTCGGGTATGGGTAATAGTTGATAGTATCCCGCATTCTACTTCCTGCCCTTTGAATGTTGGCAAATTTTGCACCTTTCAACAAACTTCTTGACAGCTGTTCGCATCTTCGGCCAAAAATTGGCTTTGCTCATCTTTGCAAATGTCTTGTCGTGGCCAAAATGCCCTGCTAATCCGCCACTGTGCTTCTCTTTTAGCAGATTCTCCCTCATGGAGCAATTTGGAATCCATAACTGATTTCCTCTGAATAACAGTTTGTTTTGGATCATGTAATCAATCCACGAGCTTCTATCTCTGAGAAGCGGATTCTCAGCTGCCTCATATGCCTATGCAAAATCTGCATCACCTACATACATGTCTTTAAGATTTTCAAAACCCAATGTCTTTACTCGGAACTCCTGCAACAACAAACATTTCCTGCTCAAAGCATCAACCACTTTGTTAGCAGTCCCTGAAATCTGTTTAATTACAAATTTAAAATTCTGCATATATTCTACCCATTTAGTGTGTTTCTGATTCAACTTCTCTTGTTGAGTCACAAACTGTAATGCATGATTATCACTATACAGAACAAATTCTTTCGGAATCAAGTAATGCCTCCACTTCTTCAGCACTTGTATGATAGCATAAAACTCTTTATCATAAGTGGATTATTTTACTTTTGCCTCATCCAGCTTCTCGCTGAAATATACAATTGGTCTGTCCTCCTAGCTCAAGACTGCTCCTATGGAAAATCCACTTGCATCACATTTCACCTGGAACACCTTTGAGAAATCCGACAATACCAAAATCGGTTGTTCTGTGATCTTTCACTTCAACAGATTGAAGCTCTTTTCTGCCTCTTCAGTCCAATGAAAATATTTATGTCTTTTCTTGACCGTGTCCATCATCACTGCGCTAATCGCACTGAAGTTCCTAATGAATTTTCTGTAAAAACTAGCCAATCCGTGGAAACTTCTCACCTCGAAAACATTTCTCAGTGATGGCCAATTTTTAATCACCTCTACTTTACTTGGATCCATCTTCAATTCATTTGCCTATATGAAAAATCCCAAGTAAATGAGTTATGTCTTCATAAATGAATATTTCCTCATGTTGATTAACAACTTCTCTTGTTGTAGCTTCCTCATTACTGCAACTAAATGCTTCAGATTCTCTTCTTTTGTCTTGCTAAAAATTAATATGTCATCTAAATAAACAATGACAAACTTACCAATGAATTCTTTCAACACTTCTTTCATCAGCCTCATGAATGTACTCGGTGCATTCGTCAAGCCAAACAGTATGACTAGCCATTCATACAGCCCTTCATTGGTTTTGAAGGTTGTCTTCCACTCATCGCCTTCCCTCATGCAAATTTGATGGTATCCACTTTTCAAGTCTACTTTTGAAAAAAAAATTGCTCCACTTAAACAGTCCATCAAGTCATCCATCCGTGGTAATGGAAACCTGTACCTGATGGTTATCTTGTTAATGGCTCTGGAGTCTGTACACATTCTCCAACCTCCATCTTTCTTTGGACTTAGTACCATTGGAACGACACACGGACTTAAGCTCTCCCTGATCAGTCCTTTATCCAACAATTCCTGCACCTGCTTTTTGACCTCTTCATTCCCCTATGGAATCAACCTGTACGCTGCTTTGTTTGGAAAACTGGCTCCTGGTATGAGGTCTATATGATGGCTCATGCTTCTCACCGACGGCAAAGAATGAGGCAATTCGTCCACCACTATATCAATGAACTCTTCTAGCAATTCCTGAATTTCTTCCAGCAAGTCATCCACTCTTGTACTGGTCAAAACAACCTTTGGTTTCCTGACCACAAAGAATTGTGGATCTTCCTTCTTCTTTATTTCCACCAGAAGTTCCTTCCCACTCATGAGAAGTATGGTATTTCTCGGTTCTGGTTTTACTTATTTTTCTTTAATTGGAAGTAGCATATGTGTTCTTCCATTTTTCTCCAAATTATACGTATTCATTTTCCCATCATGAACTACATTTCTGTCATATTTCCATGGTCTGCCTAGCAATAAATGACATACATCCATAGGAATAACATCAAAGAGAATTTTATCATTATATCCTCCTATCTTGATGTCCACTAAGCACTGTTTAGTGACACTCACCTGATGTCCCTTCTGTAGACATGAAACTTTATATGGACTCAGGTGATCAGTCATCTCCAACTCTAATTTCTCCACCATCTCGGTTGAAACGAGATTATCGGTGCTTCCACTATCCACAATGACCTTACACTTCCTGTCTTTGGTCGTGCATGTCGTTCTGAAAAGTCTGTTTCTTTGAGCTGTGTTCTCTACCTCTTTCTTGGGTGTTAAGAGAACCTTACGCATCATCAGCGACCTTTCATCTTCTGCGTCTTCAGCTTCAACATTTCGCCTTCATGCTTCAGCAATGTGAGCTTCTCCTCCATCCTTTTTCCTGTCTGGACAATCAACTACCTTGTGCCCATTCTTCCCACATGTGTAGCATGTGATGATTCCTCCTCGGCCTCTTCCTCTACCTCTGGTACAAGGAAAAGTATTATTATCAGCGTATCCTCCGCTCTATTTTGTTTGTTTCCCTTGTTGTTCAGCGTGCTGGCCTCGATGTGAACTTCCACCTCTTTTTGTTCTCGTCTGAGGCTTATTCCAATCATCCTTAGATTTTTGAAACCTATCTTGGGAAACTGACTTACCTTTTGATTGGCTCCTACCTCGGCCTCGCTGTGTTGGCTTATGGCTTAGCTTTTCCTCTGCCTTCAACACCATTTGATACACATCCTCAACCATTCTGATGGTTGTCATACTCATCTCGTCCTGGATATCATATCTTAACCCATTCATATACCTGGCAACATTTTCATCATCGCTCTCCCGATGACCTGCTCTGATATTGAGCTTGTAAAATTCCTCGGTATACTCTTTTACAGTCATTAAATTCTGTCTCAGGTTCTACATTCTCCTGAACAGTGTGATCTGATAATCCCTTGGGATGAACTTTGCCTTCATCTTCGCAATCATTCGATCCCATCTTTTGATCTTTTGCTTTCCCTTGGAACGTCTATCTACCTGAAGCTCATCCCACCATAATGTTGCATATCCCTTCAATTTCGTGACAACATGCCTAACCTTTTTATTGTCTTCGATATCCTCATAATCGAAGTAGGTGTCAAGAGCTCAGATCCAATCCAATAACTCTTCTGCATACAGGCTTCCTTCATAAGTTGGAATGTCCATCTTTGTTTTTGAACACATCCAGGCGATAGCTTTAATTAATCGCTCGCTGGATGCATCTTCGACTGCAACTTCTCCCTGCTGTTCAGCTTCATTTTTGCCTTCAGAGTCACTCAAATCTCCAGCACTGGCTGTGCGTCTCTGCGCTTCTTCCATGTCTTCCAATCTCGTTCTGAGATCACATATCTGCCTCTCCATTTCTGTATTCTGCGCTTGTCTTCCTATGCCTCTCTGATTTCCTCTATCCTCTGGATCTGGCGATTGTCTTTCCCTTCTCGGCGACATAGAGAATTCTTCTTCCTCTCTCTATCCCATAAAATAAAGAGTTAATCCCACTTTGATACCACTCTGACGCAGGCCCCCACCCAGGGCACGCCTGCTCCCACCAGGACCTTCTTATTCAATGCCCGAAGAGTTGAAATACTCTTTTGATCCCTTATCGGGACCTTCCAATACCCACAGGACTCTTCTGATGATTTCCCTTTATTCTATCGGGAAATTAGACCTCGCTGTATCGCAAATCCTGCAAGCACAGATTTGGGTCTCACAAAACCCCGAAACCCGATGAGTTTTGCCCAAGGATTTTCTTACTCTTGTCGGGATTTCACCCATCGGAAAATCAGAACTTACGATGTCATAAATCACCTACCTCTCATGTCCCCGATTCCCGATCCCCGATGCCACCTGTCCTCTGCTCTGCCACCTGGGACCCACGCTCTAGTAGAAATCGAGAAATCAGGTTTCGGGAATTCACGATTTCTGATGCCCAATTTCACGGACCCTTCCAAGTCCCGAACTCCGATATGCGGTGCCACCTGTCAACGACTCACGACGAGACTCAACCCTCCGACACCTGTCCTCCACTAGGGCCTTTAACCCTGTCGAGAAATCACGGATCACGATTTCAACAAGTAAGAGTTCCACGTCCCTAGAAATCCCGAAATATCGATCCCCGATGTACGTGCGATCTCTCTCCTCCACGTCACCGCTTCCTTCTCCGTTCTAACAGGTATCGTGAAATCGCAGTTTCTCCTGCAGCGATTATGTTGTGTGCGAGAACTCCGAAATGCCAAACCTTGACTCTCTAGGATCTCACGCCACGTATCCCCGCTATGATCAACGACCTTGATCCTCTCGAGAATTCGCTAATCGCGATTTCATGCAAAAGACTCTTGGCTCTGGAAACTCCCATTCTCCGATGAGCTGAGCTCCACTGACTCCCCTTCTTCTTGACATGTGTCTCACCGATATCAACGGCTGAGATCCTTTTGGGCCATCGCGGATCGCGATTCCTTCCTATGCTAATTTCACACCTTGAGAACCTCTGAATCCACGATGAGCTGAATCCCAATGAGCCCTGGCTCCTTCACTATACGCTAAGACTTAACTCATGCACATCTCCTCGAGATCTAATGGCTGACGGGATTTCGCAGTTTCCTCGATGAATCCTGACACTTGATTCCTCCTCCTCGAGGATTTCTTCAGAAGACTAAATCTCCTTTCTCAGAACTTATCCTCGGACACTTGCACTTGCATCTCCTGCTCGAACTCTCCTCGACCCAACTCATGGGTTCTCTTTCAAAAATACCACAAATATGCTATACCACCTGAGCTTTCCCACTCTGACTCCTTCAGAGGTATTTGCGCGCACTCCTTGCGGCAATCATTCAACAACTTCCCTAGTGTCGAATCCTTCCGAATCTGCACACTCCTACAACAGCAGTCTTCTATCTCCCCTGCTTAGATTAACAACTGAGACTTATTCTTCTCCATCCTACACACACCTTGCATGGCTTCAACAACCCAAATCAATTTCTAGGTGAAAGAGAACAAAAGTTAAACTACTGAGACTTCATCAACGCACTCCTTACGGATGAATTCGAATGCACACCTTTGCAGGAATATTCTGGATAAGATAGAGAAACAATTGAAAGTCATTCCATCTTTTCTCTGACTTCAGTGGAAACATGAAATCACATTCACAACATATACAAGCAAATGCATCACTAGAAAACAAACATTCATGAGCACAACAACAATGTACACAAAGAAAACAACACAAACCATGGATTTGAATCAAAGCTTCATTCTATAAATTCAAATGCCTGTACATGGTTGTTCTTCATATAATTCTCTGCTAGCTCTACTTCTCCTGAATGCTTATGAATAATGTTACAATGATACAACGAGGGTGTCTATATCCGTTTTCCCTCTCAGACTCTAAAACTGTCTAATCTGGAAATAAAATTCTATCTACCTGCATTAAATCTATTAAATGCCTCCTATCTATTTCAGACAAGAGCATATGGCTTGAGGTTTGATACAATATACAAATGGCACTCCTTCATAAAGGATTCATTAAAGATTTTCACTACAATCCCAAAGAACTTTCAAAAAATTTGGGTCTGTTTATCCAGCTGAACTTTCGCTTGATGTGTTGGCTCGCTTGCTGAGTTGGTGATGCTCCTGCATCATTTTAACATTCATATTTATTTTAAAAAGGCCTTAGGAGCCTCATTGTGATAATCTTCTTGCGAATGAGAGTAGCCATCACATATCTTCTCAGAGATAAGTTTCCACCATTCTAGCAAGTCTTTCACTCTGTATTTTTACAGTCTTTGTACATTTATTTCATTAAAACAAAATGTGTATTATTGTATTTATCTGTTTCTAGAAATATTTATGTGTATTTCAATGTAGTATCTCTTCCGTCATTTCGTTCTCAAAAATAATCTGGATCAAAGAGATTCCCTCTCATGCGAGGTTGAATGCATCGGGCATGTCATTACATAATTGGATCACGGTGGGGTAGACATCGCTAGCATGTATGAACCATTCAGAGAAGGTGGATGTTTGACCATCAGATGAGGGTCAATGAATGAAATCTAGTCAATCATTACTATGTTTTTGTTGTGAGGGAAACACATCACTCAAAAAAGAGTGGACACAAAAAAATTCATAATGTAGACATAGTCTCACCCAAGGACAAGGTTAAAGTCAAAGGGGTCATGAACTACCATCACATCGACATAGACCATTTTTCCTCCCAAAGTAACTGGAAATTGAGGAAGGATCCCTAAAGGTTGACTAACTCTTCTGTCAAAGGTCAATAAATTCTGAGTCACAGGCACAAGCTACAGGTAACCAAAATTTTTCCAAGCATTCATGGATATGATGGTAATAGAAGAACCTTCGTCTATTACAGTTCTAGTAATATTCCTATCACAAACCTGCACGGTGATTTGTAAAGGCACGTAAGAGGGAATACTAGGTTTTTTCAAATGATTCCAATTAATAGAAATCATTTGATTTATTAAAGGGGGTGCCATTGAGATGGGTGGAGTTCCCCCTTGTATGGGTGAATCAGTATTAATGATGTAGAATGGAGAGACACCTCACTCTTTGAATGAGGAGTGGGATCGATCGATAATGGAATTAGATCGACCACTTTGGTTGCACTCTTCAAGGGAGGAGTGGGATTGACTGATGACCAAAATGGATCGATCACTTTAGCACTCCTCAGATGAAGAGTGGGGTTGATCAATGATGGAACTGGATCAATCACTTGGGTTTCACTTTTTATATGAAGAGTGATATTGATCGATGAGGAAACTGGATCAATTACTTGGGTTTTTGGTTCAACCGAGGATGAAACCAGATTAACCACCTAATCAACCAGACTGACCAGGGATGGAACTGGATTGATGATTCCATAAAATAACGACGATTTGGAATAGATCTCATGATCACTAGTTGGAAGTTGAATCTTTTCCAAAAGATAAGAAGCCGTTTCTATACGAGGAAAAAGGTGAGAGTAATGATCACCTTCGCATAACAAGCAAGGAAATTTGGCAGTTTTATTCTTCTTACTGACCTTAATGTCACTAGTTGATGGGGTGTCACCAGCATGTTCATCACGGGATGTTGACATGGAAGACCACATTTCTAAGACCTTGGGGAGACCAGGGAAATCCCTCAGAAAGTGGTTATCCTTACAAAGCCTACAAGGGTACTTGGGATTATGGGTTGTTTGTTGGCATGTTTATAGGCAGGTATGCATGTCATTGATGGCAAGATCAGAGTATGCAGCGATGGAAAAATAGGGACAATGTAAGCTCAGAAGAGATAGTCCAGAGGTGCGCAAAGAGTGCAAGAGTGTGCGTGTTTATTTGATGGGAAACAGGCAGGCAAGGAAGACCAGTAGCGCAGGAATAACTACATGGAAAGATCAAAAGCGTAAACTCCATTTTGGAGTTTTGAATATTGGGCATTGGAGGATTCAAGGAAGCAACTCACAACAAGAATACTGAAACGGTGAAACACGAAACGCTGAAATCCCAAAATAGGCAAATAAACGAAGAGTTTCATAGACCGAGAAATAACTCCATTTTGGAGTTTCGGGTACCGAGAATTGGAAGAGTCAAGACTCTTCATCATCAGAAGTCCCGGAATCGTGAAATTCGAAATGCCAAAATCTCGGAAGAAGGAGGAAAATTTCGGATAACGAGAGTTGAAGTGTCAAAACACTTCACCACAGGAGTTCCGGAATCACGAAATGCGAAATGCCAAAATCCCGAAAGCAGGAGACAGTTTCGGATACCAGAATTTCGGATACCGGGAGTTGGGGATGTCAAGAACTCTTACTACAGGAGTCCCGAAGTCATGAAATGAAAAATCACGAAATGTCAAAGACTCCATAACGTAGGTACGGATACTAGGAGCTGGAGATGTCAAGGACTCTCACGACAGGAATCTCGAAGTTGCGAAGTGCAAAAAGCTAAAAAGTTGAGCTGACTCCATTTCGGAGTTTCGCAGACTGGGAGGTGGAGTTTTCAAGAAATATCACGTCAAGAATGTCAAAATCGTGATATGCAAAATCATGAAGTGATCTGGGCCGACATATCCAGTAGGTGAATGTGGCAGACCATGTCAGAAAGGACAGGTGGAAGACTATGACATGTGGCAAGATCAGACAACGACAAGTGTCAAGTTGATTTGGCATTTCAGGAAACTGGAAATCACAATTCTAAGTGACACGTGATAACCAATCGGGTCACAACACGTCATCAAGTGATGCAACACTGTCCTCACTCCGGGATTTTTTGTTTCGGGAGTTTTTTAACTGCATCACTCCCCCAAAGTCCTGAAGGCTGAAGTCCCGAGGCAGAGGATAGTTGTCCGATCACCACTGATCTTGGACCGTTGATCTGGAGATCGAAGCTCTTGTGTGATTGAAGAGTGGTAATATTCCGGTGGTCACATCGTCGAAGAGCCCTAGAGAAAATCTTGTAGCGGCAAGCTCCATTTCGGAGTTTTGGAGATCGCGACTTGGAGAGTCAAGATGCCTAACAATAGGACTATTGAATTGCTGAAATGCCGAAATGAGAAACATGTTTTGGCTCAGCCTGTGGTCACAGCCATTGGTCACATCGGTGGAAGATGAAGGAAGGAGCTAGTGCAACCAAGCTCAATTTTGGAGTTTCGAGGGCCTCGACATCGAGCATAAAGAAAATATACCACAAAAATGTTGAAATCCTGAAATGTTGAAATGCGAATTAAACACAAGATACTACAGATCCAATCCAATGGTGCAGGTGATTTTGAATATGATCGGAGGGCTACTGTTGCACTTCACAGTGTAACTACTAGAAACAAATTATGGTTTCTTCTAGAAGATGAGATCGTCTATGACAGAGAAGATGAAGAGTCTCAACTACTAGAAAAGCTGAGGAATCTCAGTATAACACCCAGTGATGATGGATGTGTGGGTGAAACCGCCAGAGAAGATGAAGAGTTACCATGATGATCAGGAAGAGCACTCACAATGAGCAGGAGATGCAGAACAAAGAGAGACAATGTGGCACACAAGATATGGGATAGTTGTGGAAGAGTGAAGTGAGGAAAACACCCCGATGTGGAGGAGATTGTAGGGGGAGAGGATGCAAGAACATGGTGCATATTGCATGCACAAGGGGCGTAGAGACTATAAGAATGCAGAACAAAGAAGAGATCAGAGTTATTGTTGGTGAGTGTGATTGAGGTGTGAAGAAGGAGGCAGAGTGGAG
>ML837040.1:15829-62054 GCA_009831015.1 Picea engelmannii | reverse complement strand
TTGGATTGATCATGTTGGGTCTTGTATAAGACCAAATCCCCTTTTATGGATTGGTAAAACCATAGATATATGGTGGTGTTTGTAAAGTCAACCCTTGGTATTTAATAAAGTGATTTTAACCAATATTGGAAGAAGTTGTCCCTACTCGATGAAGATACACAACCCTAGCACCTCCTCAACTAGTATTTATAAGTGAGGAGGGTGCCTCATTTGTTCACTCACTCACTCACACTTCTAGTGTGAATCTTTTGAAGGTAGTTTCAGTTGCAAGAAGAAGGAGAGATAGGTGCATGCTCAGTCCTAGTATTTTCTTGGTGATTTTGGTCTTTAGTCTTGGCATTGTATTGAAAATATATTATTAAGGAAGTTTTTGTTGCGTTTTGTCTCCCATGAGGTTTTCCCAGGATAAAATGTTGTGTACCTTGTGATTTTTTTTCTTTCAATGATCCTACTTATGTTGTTATTCTCTAGTAAATTGAAAAAAACTTAATAACAACTCTAAATTTAACATGGTTTCAGAGCTTAATTGAATAGAGCATATTTCACTGGGTATCTAAAAACGTCAATGTTGTCATACAAGGAAATTAGGGCTTTTTATTGAAGAGGAATTTCTAACTAAAAAATATCCACAGAAATGTGCCCTACCCTAACAAATATTTTGGCAGCTTGAGCACACCTTTTCAGTGACCAGATTCTCCGGAAAGCCAAACCCTTATTTTTTGTTGGTACTAGAAAACCAGGAAACAAGAACCAGTACTAGAAGTACCAGTCCATAATAGAGAAGGTCATTTTTCAAGGGGTAAAACTTGTAATTTTCTAAAACAATCAGCTCCAACAAACTCGCCTCAGCCCAGCACATCTAGTCCCTAGATCAGAATTCAAAAATTTGAAGTTTGAAAAATTAGGGTTTCCTCATAAAACCCTAAGTTGATGTTGTAGTTGTAGTACCAGTTACAGTTGTAGTTGTAGTGCCAATTCATTCATGCCAGTTACAACACCAGTTGCAGTGTCAGTTCCTTCATGCCAGTTGCAGTACCAACACCAGTTGTAGTACCAGTTGCAGTGAACGTTTTTGTGAAGTATTGGAAGTGTTGTTGTATTTTCCTAGTGCACCTTACCCTAGCAATATATAGTTAGAGGTGTGTACTTACATATGTTTAAAATGTATTATTATTCTAAAGGGTACTTGCAGGAGAAAGGATTTTTTGACAATCATAGATCCAGAAGGATCTCAAATCCAACACATTCAGAGGAATAATGCACCCCGGGTTTGATCAATTTTATATGTATCTATTTGTTATGACATTATTTTGACCTTATGAACATATAGGTTGTATGTTGAAGGTATGACCATCATACTAACCATTGGTCAAAATTAAAGTCAAAGTATTAGATTGATTAAATTTGAGATTATAGAGTTTATTCTCTAACCTAGATTTCTGTCAAGAAATCATATTATCTCAGTACAAAGAACAAGTTGAAGAGAATAATTGTCATATTGAGCGAAGGAGACTATGAAGGAAAACAACAACACTCATTCTTGAGGACAAGTCTCCAGGTTCCAGGTTTGATTGATTAAGTTGATAAGATTCAAATTTGCAGATGTCAAGTTTGATAACTAGCTCATAGTTGAGATAGCAATCTTTAAAAGTTTTATACTCGGTAGCATGTGAGCATTATTGAGAGAAATGTTTATTGTAATCACTTATCAGATATAACTAACATATCCTTTAGGAGAAACTTCTTGTTTTGGTCCCAGGATACCATAAAAGGAATTATTGATCACAACACTAGAAGAGTGTTGCTCTCATTATTATTGTACTTATTACTTTTTACCCTCGTTTCAGGCAAGTCACGAGTGATAGCTCTAAAGGAGATATTGTTACGATTGTTCTCGCTATTGTTTTATTATTAGTATAAATCATATTATCCTTCCCTGTTGTTTATCCCTTGTTGTTCTTGTTCGGGGCAAGTCACAGGTGATAACCCTGAGAAATCTATAATGACAGTTGCAGGAGGCAACATATTAGATAAGACATGGAATAGACTATCCAAGTTGGATACATGACCAAATACATCCATGTACCAAATAAGATAAAGAAGAAGCTACTTTTGAGATACAAAGTATCTCATATGGAGATTGATTGTAAGGAACAGAAGGCTCCAAAGATGACCAAACATTAGAACAGAACTGACAAGTAGACTTGGTCAAAGGATAATGAAGCCACCTTGATAGGAAGTAGAATTCATTTGAAGTCTGACTCAGCTTTTAATATTAAGACTTGGTATTCAACACCAAGTATATATTGTAGAGATTATTAAGTTTTTGTAGACTCGGAATAAATCAAGACTCAGAGTAAGCCTGATCTCAGAAAGGATCAGATGAAGAGACATCTTCCAGGACTGGGCGACAGATGCCATGAATTGAGAAGACTAGATCGTAACTTCAAAGACTTCTAGGAGATGTGAAATATCCTAGGAAGATTCCATTGTTTTAGTAACAGAGACGGAAGCCGGTCAGAAGGACTGGGATATGGATTTCTCCTTAAGATGATAAAGGAAGCAAGTGGTGACTTCCAAGATTGATCTAACAGATAAAGCATGTTGCAGATAACAGTATAAAGATGTATAAAGCCAGATTTGTGTCTAGAGGATTCTCCCAGCAAGAGGGAGAAGAATATGATGAGATACTTGCTCCAGAAATCGAAGAAATAGTTCCATTATTCGTAAAGACAACCAGAACAACTATGATTCAGATACAGTATGAGATTCAGGGGGAGAAATCCCCATATTTGAGATTGATTTATCTCCAGTGCCAGTTGGTGTAGTACATTAGTCAGGCCATGGAGACATGACTACAATAGCAGATAGAGTTACCTCCATGAAAGAAGAAGAGCTACTTCCAGTATCAGTTATTGAGCCACTCTCATTTTCATATAAAGTTGTTGGTGTGATAGAGTAGAGAAGTTACTGTCATATTTTAGTAGCCACAATGAGAATGGAGCAGTCATTCTCAACTTTAGAGCAGCTGCAAGTGCAGAGTCCCAGTCCCAGAGGAACAATTGCAGAGAAAGTAGAGGACATACTCTCAGGCAGTGAGACAAATAGTGCTTTGCAGAAAGCACATAGAGCTAGCACGTGATTATGCATATTAAGTTGGAGCTGAGCAAGTGTACCAGGTTGGTACAATGTGATGTGAAAATTTGGTTTCAAAGTACATGACAAGAAGACACATGTATGGAAGTTGAATCAAGATCCAAGATCTTAGTATGGAAGGACTGATAGTTTTCTGATGAGCTTGGTATTTACCATGAGTAAAGTTGATCCCAATCTTTACTTCAATAGTGTGGATGATGGACCAGTTATACTACTACTATATGTGGATGACTTATTCTTGACAGGTGAAGAAAATCTCATCACAGATTATAAGAAGAAGCTCATTGCAAAGTTTGATATGAAAGACCTAGGCCTGATGCATTATTTCTTAGGTCTTGAAGTTTGGCAGAGCCTAGAGAAGATCTTCTTTAACCAAGGGAAGTATGCAGTTGAAATACTGAAGAGGTTTGACATGTTGGAATGTAAAGCCATGAACACACCCATGGAAACAAAGTTGAAGCTCATGGTTGATACTTCGACAGAATTAGTTGATGCTACTTCCTACAAACAAACTATTGGTTCGTTGATGTATCTGACGAATACCAGGCCCGATATATGCTTTGTTGTGAACACCTTGATTCATTATCTCCTAGAGCCAAAACATGTCCACCTTGTAGCTGCAAATCATGTGATGAGATACATTAAGGGTACGTTGGATTTTGGTCTCTATTATACTGGAGATCATGACTTCAGACTGTTTGGTTATACTTATTCAAATTAGGTTGGAAGTGCTTCTGATAAAAAGAGCACTTCAGGATGTTGTTTCAGTCTAGGGTTAGCCATGAATTCATGGTAGAGTAGGAAGCAATCTCGTCTTTCTCTCAACACGACAGAAGCAGAATACATTGCAACATGTTCCGCCAGTTGTGAAGCCATATGGCTTCAGAAGTTGTTGACAGGTCTATTCGATCTGGAGATGGAAGTCGCTATGATTCTATGTGATAACCAGAGTTGCATAAAGATGACAGAGAACCCAGTGTTCCATGATAATTCGAAGCACATAGAAATCTGGTATCACTACATTTGTGATATGGTGCAGAGGGGAGCAGTAAAGCTCCAATATGTTGGCACAAATGAGTGGGTTGCAGATGTGTTGACCAAGCCTTTGTCTCGTGTAAAGTTTGAATAATTTCAAGGTAATCCAAAAGGACCTCTCTCGAAAGGGGGAGTGATGCTCATGATACTATGGTATCCTGACCAACAGTAGGTATCTCTGTTAGGATTTTAAATCCTAAGGGATTTATCATCCCTGGGCAGATCCCAAAGGGATGGTAAGGACAGTTTGTCAGAGTACTTGTGCATGTATATGTCAGTTGTGGTCAGTAGTGGTAGCTCCGTTAGGATTTTATATCCTAACGAATCTTTTGATTCCTGGGAAGATCCCAAAGGTCCGGTAAGGATGGTCTGTCAGAGTACCACGTGGTAGCTCCGTTAGGATTTTATATCCTAGGGAATCTTATGATTCCTGGGAAGATATCGAAGTTTTGGTAAGGACGGTCTGTCAAAATACCATAGAATTTTGTTGTGCACCTACCTCATTCTGTTGCCATATGATGATGATGTTGTTATCTTAGCTTCATGTTGATGATGTTGTTGACTCAACCTCATGCTGATGATGATGTTGTTATCTTAGCTTCGTGTTGATGAGTTTATTGACTCGGCTTCGTGTTGATGATGTTGTTGTATCAGTCTCGTGTTGTTGATGTTGTTGTATCAACCTTGTGTTGATGATGTTGTTATCTCAGCCTCGTGTTGATGATGATGTTGTTTCAGCCTCGTGTTGTTATTGATGATGTTGTATCAACCTCATGTTGTTGATGATGGTGTACCAGCCTCGGGTTGGTGATATTGTTGCTTTAGCGTTATGCTAATTGATGTTGATATTTCAGCTTCATATAGATAATGATGATTCTACTACAACTCCATGTTGTGAACGATGATGATATTGATGATGAGAAAAAATTCCAATGATTTGTAGATATGACAGTCAGTGTTCCAACTGTTAATGATGTTGTTGTCCTCTCTCTCTCTTAATGATGTTGTATTGGGTTATGTCAGTAGAATACCCTTCTCATTAAGGGCGAGTGTTGAAATATTGTAACTTCTAAGAATATTCTAATTATAATTGAGTTATTATTTTATAGATCAAAACCCCTTTTGTGGATTGATCATGTCGGGTCTTGTATAAGACCAAATCCCCTTTTATGGATTGGTCAAATCATAGTTATATGGTGGTGTTTGTAAAGTCGGCCCCTGGGATTTAATAAAGTGGTTTTAACCAATATTGGAAGAAGTCAACCCTACTTGATGAAGAGACACAACCCTGGTGCCTCCTCAACTAGTATTTATAGGTGAGGAGGGCGCCTTATTTGTTCACTCACTCACTCACACTTCTACTGTGCATCTTTTGAAGGTAACTGCAGTTGCAAGAAGAAGGAGAGAGAGGCGCATGCTTAGTCCTAGTCTTTTCTTGGTGATTTTGGCCTTTAGTCTTGGCAATCTATTATTGAGGAAGTTTTTGTTGGGTTTTCTCCCCCATGAGGGTTTCCCAGGATAAAATGTTGTGTACCTTGTGATTGTGTTTCTTTCAGTGATCCTAATTATGTTTTTATGCTCTAGTAAATTGAAAAGAACTTAATAACAACTCTAAATTTAACAGCCTAAACAATCTTGCAACATCTCACGGAAATCAAAAATGTTGCTCCATTAGGTTTTTATGCCCTGAGGAGGAATTGGCTAAGAGTCCCCGAAATGGATTGGGATGCGACTTGAAAATTGGTATATAATGAAAATCGAGACTCATATTGAGGAATCGTCATTTCCGTTGGATTCTTGGCATAGGATTTCAGCTAGAGCACCCCTCACTCTCGGATCCCATGCCTCGGAAGTTGTTTTTTTCATTGATTTTGAGAACTAGGGTTTTTTTTAGTAAGAAGCAATGCAACATTTGGATTTAGTGGTCCAATTTATGAAACAATGTTTTGAGAGTGGTTGAACAATGTGGTCACCTAGTCCATGCCTAAACAAGCTTGCAACATCTCCAGGAACTCAAAAATGTTGCTTTGTTAGGTTTTTATGCCATGAGGAGGAATTGGCCAAGACTCCCTGAAATGGTTTGGGATGCGACTTGCAATTGGGTATAAAATGAAAATCAAGACTCGGATTGAGGAACCATTGACTCTGATGGATTACAGGGATAGGATTTCAGCTATATCACCCCTGACTCAAGGGTGCCATGCCTCATAAGTTGCTTTACTCATTGATTTTGAGAACTAGTGTTTTGCTCAGTTTGAAGCAATGCAGCAATTGGACTAAGGGGTTCAATTTATGAAACCCTCCCTCAGGAGTGGATGGATAATGAGGTCACCTATTACATGACTAAACAATCTTGAAGCATCTCACAAAACTCAAAAATGCTACTGCGTTAGATTTTTATGCCCTGAGGAGGAATTGGCCAACAGTCCCTAAAATGGTTAGGGATGTGACTTGAAACTGGGCATATATCAAAAACTAATACTCTGATTGAGGAACCGTCTTCTCCGTTGGATTCTTGGCATAGTATTTTAGATAGATCACCCCTCACTCTCGGGTCCCATGCCTCGGAAGTTGTTTTTTTCATCGATTTTGAGAACTAGGGTTTTACTCAATAAGAAGCAATGCAACATTTTGATTTAGGGGTCCAATTTATGAAACCATGCCTCGGGATCGGGTGGACAATGAGGTCACCTATTCCATGCCTAAACAAGATTGCAGCATCTCATAGAACTCAAAAATATTTCTCTATTAGGTTTATATGCTCTGAGGAGGAATTGTCCAAGAGTCCCTGAAATAGTTTGGGATGCGACTTGCAACTGGGCATAAAATGAAAACTGAGAATTGGATTGAGGAACCATCGAATCTGATGCATTAATGAGATAGGATTTCAGCTAGAGAACCCCTCACTCATGGGTTCCATGCCTCAAAATTTGCTTTACTCATTGATTTCGAGAACTAGTGTTTTGCTCAGTTTGAAGCAATGCAACATTTGGATTAAGGGGTCCAATTAATGAAACCATCCCTTGGGAGAAGATGGATAATGTGGTCACCTAGTCCATGCCCAAATAAGTTTGAAACATCTCACAGAACTCAAAAAGGTTCCTACGTTAGGTTTTTATTCCCTGAGGAGGAATTGGCGAAGAGTCCCAGAAATGGTTTGGGATGCAACTTGCAACTGGACATATAACAAAATTTGAGACTCTAATTGAGGAATCGTCATCTTCATTGGATTCTTGGCATGGGATTTCAGCTAGAGCACCCTCACTCTCGGGTTCCATGCCTCGTAAGTTGTTTTTTTCATTGACTTTGAGAGCTAGGTTTTTGTTCAGTAAGAAGCAAGGCAAAATTTTGATTTAGGGGTCCAATTTATGAAACCATGCCTCAGGAGTGGATGGAAAATGTGGTCACCTAGTCCATGCCTAAAAAAACTTGCAGCATCTCACAAAACTAAAAAATGATGCTCTGTTAGGTTTTTATGCCCTGAGGAGGAATTGGCCAAGAGTCCCTAAAATGGTTTGGGATGCGACTTGAAACTAGGCATAAAACAAAAATCGAGACTCAGATTAAGGAACTTCTGACTCTGATGAATTATTGGGATAGGATTTAACTAGAACACCCCTCAATATAGGGTGCCATGCCTCACAATTTGCGTTACTCATTGATTTCAAGAACTGGTGTTTTGTTCATTGTGAAGCAATGCAGCATTTGGATTAAGGAGTCCAATTTATAAAACCATCCCTCAAGAGAAGATGGATAATGTGGTCACCTAGTTCATGCCTAAACAATCTTGTAGCACCTCATGGAACCCAAAAATGCTACTTCATTGGGTTTTTATTCCCTAAAGAGGAATTGGCCAAGATTCCCTGAAATGGTTTGGGATGCAACTTGCAACTTGACATATAACAAAAACTAAGACTCAAATTTAGGAACCTTCATCTCTGTTGGGTTCCTGGCATAGGATTTCAACTAGATCACCCTTACTCTCAGGTTCCATGCCTCAGAAGTTATTTTTTTCATCTATTTTGAGAACTAGGGTTTTTCTTAGTAAGAAGCAATGCAACATTTGGATTTAGGGATCCAATTTATGAAACCATGCCTTAGGAGTGAATGGAAAATCCGATCACCTAGTCCATGCCTAAACAAGCTTGTCACAGAACTCAAAAATGTTGTTCCGTTAGGTTTTTATCCGCCAAGGAGGTATTGGCCAAGAGTCCCCAAAATGGTTTGGGATGCAACTTGCAACTCGACATATAATGAAAATCAAGACTCGGATTGAGGAATCGTCGTCTCCGTTGGATTCCTGACATAGGATTTTAGCTAAAGCACCCCTCACTCCCAGGTCTTGTGCTTCATAAGTTGTTTTTTAATCGATTTTGAGAACTAGGGTTTTGCTCAGTAAGAAGCAATGAAATATTTGGATTTAGGGGTCCAATTTATGAAACCATGCCTCGGGAGAGAATGGACAATGTGGTCACCTAGTCCATGCCTAAATAATATTGTAGAATCTCACGGAACTCAAAAATGTTGCTCCATTAGGTTTTTATTGCCTGAAGAGGAATTGGCCAAGAGTCCCTGAAATGGTTTGGGATGCAACTTGCAACTTGGCATAAATTGAAAATTGAGACTCGCATTGAGGAATTGTTGACTCTAATGGATTACTGGAATAGGATTTCAGCTAGAGCACCCCTCACTCTCAGGTGCCATGCCTTGGAAGTTTCTTTACTCATTGATTTTGAGAACTAGTTTTTTGTTCAGTTTGAAGCAATGCAACAGTTGGATTTAGGGGCCCAATTTATGAAATTGTTCCTTAGGAGCGGATGGATAAAGTGGGCACATATTCCATGCCCAAAGAAGCTTGCATCATCTCATGGAACTCAAAATTGTTTCTTCGTTAGGTTTTTATGACCTAAGGAGGAATTGGCCAAGAGTCCCCAAAATGGTTTGGGATGCGACTTGCAACTAGGCATATAACAAAAACTGAGACTCAGATTGAGGAATCGTTGTCTCTGTTGGATTCCTTACATAGGATGTATATGAGAGAACCCCTCACTCCTGGGTCCCATGTCTCAGAAGTTGTTTTTTTCATCAATTTTGAGAACTAGGGTTTTGCTCAGTAAGAATCAATACAACATTTGGATTTAGAGGTCCAATTTATGAAACCATGCCTCAGGAACGGATGAAAAATGTGGTCACCTAGTCTATGCCTAAACAAACTTCCAGCATCTCATGAAACTCAAAAATGTTGCTACGTTAGGTTTTTATGCCCTGAGGGGGAATTGGCCAAGAGTCCTTGAAATTTTGTGGGATGCGACTTCCAACTGGGCATAAAATGAAAACCAAGACTCAGATTAAGGATCCATCAAATTCGATGGATTACTGGGATAGGATTTCAGCTAGATCACCCCTCACTCTCAAGTGCCATGCCTTGGAAATTCATTTAATCATTGATTTCAAGAATTATTGTTTTGTTCAATTTGAAGCAATGCAACATTTGGATTAAGGGGTCTGATTTATGAAACCATCCCTCAGGAGCATATGGATAATGTGGTCACCTAGTTCATGCCTAAACAAGCTTGCAACATCTCACATAACTCAAAAATGTTTCTCTGTTAGGTTTTTATGCCCTGAGGAGGAATTGGCCAAGAGTTCCTAAAATGGTTTGGGATGCGACTTGCAACTCATCATATAATGAAAATCGAGACTCAAACTGAGGAACTGTCATCTCCATTGGATTCCTGGCATAGTATTTCAGCTAGAGCATCCTTTAATCCCGGGTCCCATGCTTGGGAAGTTTTTTTTTCAATCATTTTGAGAACTAGGGTTTTTCTGAGTAAGAAGCAATGCAACATTTGGATTTAGGGGTCCAATTTGTGAAACCATGCCTGGATGGACAATGTGGTCACCTAGTCTATACCTAAACAAGTTTGGACCATCCCACGGAACTCAAAAATGTCGCTCCGTCGGATTTTTATCCCCCAAGGAGGTATTGAGCAAAAGTCCCCGAAATGGTTTGGGATGCAAATTGCAACTGGGCATATAGAAAAAAATGAGACTCATATTGAGGAACCATCATCTTCGTTGGATTCCTGGCATAGGATTTCAGCTAGAGCACCCATCATTCTCGAGTCCCATGCCTTGGAAGTTGTTTTTTGCATCGATTTCTAGAACTAGGGTTTTTCTTAGTAAGAAGCAATGAAATAATTGGATTTAGGGGTTCAATTTATGAAACCGTTCTTCGGGAGTGGATGGACAATGTGGTCACCTAGTCCATGCCTAAACAAGCTTGCACCATCTCACGAAACTCAAAAATGTTGCTCCGTTAGATTTTTATGCCCTGAGGAGGAATTGGCCAAGAGTCTCTGATATAGTTTGGGATGCAACTTGCAACTGGGCATAAAATGAAAACCAAGACTCGGATTGAGGAACCGTTGACTCTGATAGATTACTCGGATAGTATTTTATCTAGAGCATCCCTCACTACTAGGTGCCATGCCTCAGAAGTTGATTTACTCATTGATTTAGAGAACTAGTGTTTTGCTCAGTTTGAAGCAATGCAGCATTTGGATTTAGGGGTCCAATTTATGAAACCATCTATCAGAAGTGGATGGATAATGTGGTCACCTAGTCCATGCCTAAACAAGATTGCAACATCTCACAAAACTCAAAAATGTTGTTACATTAGGTTTTATGCCTTGAGGAGGAATTGGCCAAGACTCCCCGACATGGTTTCATATGCGACTTGCAACTGGGAATATAACGAAAACTGAGACTCGGATTGAGGAATCGTCGTCTCCGTTGGATTCTTGGCATAATATTTCAGCTAAATCACCCCTCACTCCAGGGTCTCATGCCTCGGAAGTTGTTTTTTTCATTGATTTTGAGAACTATGGTTTTGCTCAGCAAGAAGCAATGCAACATTTGGATTTAGGGGTCCAATTTATGAAATCGTGCCTTTGGAGCGGATGAAAAATATGTTCACCTATTCCATGCCTAAACAAGCTTGCAACATCTCACAGAACTCAAAAATGTTGCTCTGTTAGGTTTTTATGCCCTAAGGAAGAATGAGTCAAGAGTCCCTGAAATGGTATGGGATGTGACTTGCAATTGGGCATAAAATGAAAACCGAGACTCGGATTGAGGAACCATCGACTCAGATGGATTATTGGGATAGGATTTCAGCTAGAGCATCCTCCTTCTCGGGTTCCATTCTATCAAAGTTCCTTTACTCATTGATTTCGATAAATAGTGTTTTGCTCAATTTGAAGCAATGCAACATTTGGATTAAGGGGTCCAAGTTATGAAACCGTCCCTCGGGAGTGGATGGATAATGTGGTCACCTATTCCATGCCTAAACAATCTTGCAACATCTCACGGAACTCAAAAATGTTGCTCTGTTAGGTTTTTATGCCCTGAGGAGGAATTGCCCAAGAGTCCTCGAAATGGTTTGGGATGCGACTTGCAATTGGACATATAAATAAAACTAAGACTCAGAATGAGGAACCATCATCTCCGTTGGATTCCTGAAATAAGATTTCAGTTAGATCACTCCTCACTCCCGGGCCCCATGCCTCAGAAGTTGTTTTTTTCATCGATTTTGGAACTAGGGTTTTGCTCAATAAGAAGCAATGCAACACGTGGATTTAGGGATCCAATTTTCGAAACTATGCCTCGGGAGCGGATGCACAATGTGGTCACCTAGTCTATGCCTAAAAAATCTTGCAATAGCTCATGGAACTCAAAAATGTTGCTTTGTTCAATTTGTATGCCCTAAGGAGGAATTGGGCAATAGTCCCTGAAATGGTTTGGGATGTGACTTGTAACTGGGGATAAAATGAAAATCGAGACTCGAATTGAGGAACTGTCGACTCCGATAGATTACTGGGATAGGATTTCATCTAGAGCACATGTCACTCTCAGGTGCCATGCCTCGAAAGTTGCTTTACTCATTGATTTTGAGAACTAGTGTGTTTCTCAGTTTGAAGCAATGCAGCATTTGGATTAAGGGGTTCAATTTATGAAACCATCCCTTGGGAGTGGATGGATAATGCGGTCACCTATTCCATTCCTAAACAAGCTTGCATCATCTCACAGAACTCAAAAATGTTGCTCCACTATGTTTTTATGCCCAGAGGAGGAATTGGCCAAGAGTCCTTGAAATGGTTTGGGATGCGACTTGAAACTTGACATATAATGAAAATTAGGACTCGGATTGAGGAACCATCATATCCGTTGGATTCATGGCATAGTATTTCAACGAGAGCATCCCTCACTCCGGGGTCCCATGCCTCAGAAATTGTTTTTTACATTGATTTTGAGAACTAGGGTTTTACTCACTAAGAAGCAATGCAAGATTTGGATTTAGGGATCCAATTTATGAAACCATGCCTCAGGAGGAGATGGACAATGTGGTCACCTAGTCCATGCCTAAACAAGTTTTCATCATCTCATCGAACTCAAAAATGTTGCTCTGCTAGGTTTTTATGCCCTGAGGAGGAATTGGCCAAGAGTCCATGAAATGGTTTGGGATGTGATTTGCAACTTGGCATAAAACGCAAATTGAGACTCAGATTGAGGAATTGTTTATTTCGATGGATTACTGCGATAGGATTTCAGCTAGAGAACCCCTCACTCCAGGGTGCCATGCCTCGAAAGTTTCTTTAATCATTGATTTTGAGAACTAGTGTTTTGCTCAGTTTGAAGCAATGCAGCATTTGGATTAAGGGGTCCAATTTATGAAATCGTCCCTCGGGAGTGGATGGATAATGTGATCACCTAGTGCATGCCTAAACAAGCTTACAGCATCTCATGGAACTCAAAAATTCTGCTCCGTTAGGTTTTTATGCCATGAGGAGGAATTGACCAAGAGTTCCCGAAATGGTTTGGGATGCAACTTGCAACTTGACATATAAATAAAACCCATACTCAGATTAAGGATCTGTCATCTCCTTTGGATTCCTGGCATAGGATTTCAGCTAAATCACCCCTCACTCCCAAGTCGCATACCTCGAAAGTTGTTTTTTTCATCGATTTTGAGAACTAGGGTTTTTCTTAGTAAGAAGCAATGCAACATTTGGAATTAGGGGTCAAATTTATGAAACCATGCGTCAGGAGTGGATGGACAAAGTGGTCACATAGTCCATGCCTAAACAATCTTTCAGCATCTCACGGAACTCAAAAATGTTGCTCTGTTAGGTTTTTATTCCCCAAGGAGGTATTGGCCAAGAGTTCTCAAAATTTGTTTGGGATGCGACTTGCAACTGGGAATATAACGAAAATCAAGACTCAGATTGAGGAACCATCATCGTTGTTGGATTCCTGGCATATGATTTCAGCTAGAGCATCTCTCACTCCCAGATCCCATGCCTCATAAGTCATTTTTTTCATTGATTTTGAGAACTAAGGTTTTGGCTCAGTAAGAAGCAATACAACATTTGGATTTAGGGATCAATTTATGAAACCATGCCTTGGGAGCGTGTAACACCTTGGGTTTTGAGCCCTATATTAAATATTGTATTTTGTTAAGTTATGAAAGGCCAGAGTTCCTATACATTTATTAAGAGGCCAGTGTGCCTAGGAAATGTAATTTTTTGATCATTATTAATATAAAACACATCGTTGACTACTAGACAGACAAGGACAAGAGTTATAAAGAGCTATGATTCCACAATACAAGGGGATTAAGGGGCTAAGTATTTATTTTATATTTTATTTACCCATTTTGTTTAATGGAGAATAACAATTACATGAGCTTTTTGGGAGGAAGGCCAAGTGGTTCCTTGATTCCAAGAATTACATAAACCAATGTTTGGTCTGGGGTGGGGGTTCTTTTGTTGGTTGCTTCTTCTTCACTCATCATTCACTCACTCAATTTCTCACTATTCACACCTTTCATTCTTTCACCCACTCATATTTCCTCATTTCTGTCTTGGCTTGGGAAAGGAAAACGAACTTTTGAAGAACAATTATGGTATTGTTGGTTGTAGAGACTATTGGTGTATTCCAACCATGAATCAAGACCTACATGTCTGAGATGCTTTGGTATGTGCTCAGTTTTTCTCACAGTTGTGAGTCCTAAGAGTCCTAGCATGGAGATTCTGGACCAGCTACATTGGAGCCCTGGAAGGAGATGGACAGCCTGAGGGACTGCATGGCAAAGAAGGGGGTCCATTCTCTTGGGTTGTGTAGGCTGGGTAGAAGACAGTTGGTGTACTTTGGATTGTTGTGGGTATTGAGAAGCCTATGAGAGCTTGAGTAATAACTAGTTTGGGAAGTCAAGTGACACTCTACAACCATCCTTATGGATTCATAGCCCTGGATCGGGGGTGACACTGTTGTTGAGACTTGAAACAATGGTTTCTACAGTTGGGTCGAACGTCCTTGGTCTGCAGCTAGTTGGTGCCTTGTTTTCAGAAAAGATAAGTGCTCTCTGTTATGGTTATTTACCTATGTATGATTTATTCTTCTGTGTATTTATTTACCTTTGAATTTAATATTTAGAATATGCATGCTTGCTCGTTATTGTTGTGCATGAATCAGTTTATGTTGTGGCATGAATATTTACTTTTGCATGTGATTTCATGTCTCTTAATTAACTTAGAATTGATTCGAATTGATATAAGTCCCTATGAAGTGAGTTCCTGGACTGCAACGTGCCTTGCTTACGTGTGGTTGGGTTTGTTGCAGTCGGATTAAGTGGTGTAGCCTGGCCTGTGGGTGGCTGGGTACGTTACATATGGGTATCAGAGCCACAAGTTGAAACACTGGGTTGGAATGGCTCAGATCTGTTAGAAAGGATCTTGTCATTGGTTGTGGGAGGAGTGTGAGTTGTCGATTTGATTTCAGCATTCGGCTATCTGGGAGGTAGCGTGTATTGGACTCAGGAAACTTTCGAAGCCCAGAGCTCTGAAGTCCTAGATTTGATTGATGACATGGCTTGCGCCATGTGGCAGAGTGTTGTGGGGGGACACATGTCACCCAAATTCATCATCTTTTGGACCTCGATCAGTACATTTTTTAGTGACACGTGGCACACATGCCATGGGTCCACGTCACCCTAGGTGACGTCGGCGTGTCTTGTCATCTATGGGAGTATGTGACTCTAGGGGTGCCCAAGTTTCTGCCAATGAAAAGTGTCAAAGCCTGAAGTTGCAAAGGCACTCATATCATCGATCGAAGATCCGTTCGAGACCTTTCTCGACCGTTGGATCAAGCAGCAGGAGGAGTAGGGTAAGTACTTCGAAAGATTTTCACTCTGGGGGAATTGAGAGATACAGGAACTAAATGTCCCAGAGCGTCGAATTTCTGAATTGGCGGAGAGTTGTCCATATCAACATTTTATTAAGTCACAACCATTGATTTTCATTGAAGCCTCCAGCTAGGGGCGGGACCATCCATTCAATGGAAGTTCAAGTCTTGATTGTCTGATTCTTGTTGGTGGATTTAGTGAAGACTTCAGTGAAGTGTAGCTCCAGGAGAAATTGGAAATTGACAACGAAGAGTTGTTGAAAGTTGAAGGCTGGAGGACTTGTTCCCAGCGTTGGTCTCATGATAAGGAAAAAAGGGCCTGGGAGGTAACTTAGCCCTCGGTTATGTTGTTCGCACAATCTCCCATGTGGAAGAGCATGAAGCGAGGTGCTAAATAAGGATTAAGCCCGCGGTTTCGAGCCATCATCACCTGGGGACGTGGTTTGAGGGAAGCACCTGTGCAGAATTTGAATTATGTATCAGCTAAAGGATAACATGGAAGTGTTATAATATGGAGAATGATCATATATTCTTCATGTATTGAGAAGGAAAATGACCTGTAGCGTTGTTTGGAAAAATATATATATATATATATCATATGCTTAATTCTAACAAAATGATCGCTTGCACATTTTGCAAAATTAGGGGACATAAACGTATAAGTTCAGTATAAGAATGCAGATTCAAGAAATGGAAGAAGGAGAGGGAGATTCCAGCCATTAGAAAGAGGCCAAAGGTTAGAATATCAGAGTTGGTAATGCAGAGACAGAATCCAACGGACACAAGGCCAGAGGGGAGCAAGAAACATTGATAGAGACTGTGAGAAGCCTAAAAATAGAAGTGAAGAGCTACAAAGTAGACAATGAAAGGATGATGAGAGAAAATAATTAAATAAGTTCTCAAGTGCTACAAAGCTTAAATCAGTTGCATATGCAAACAAAGAATGGATCAAACTCAAAACAAGAGGAAGAAGGTAGGTAACCTGAAAGAAGAGATAACCACAAGAAAGTTGGTGATTCAAGAAGTGCTAGTAGAACTCATAGAAACGAATCACCTCCTTACTTAGCAAAAAATTCTTATGCATCTGAAGACTCCATAAGTAGTCCAATGGTGTCTCATGTTAGGCACCAAAGAAGAAGGCATGAAGTGGATAGTTTGCAAGGAGATTTGAGGAAGCTTAAGACACCATCCTTGATGGTGAAAGGGAAAGGGAAGATGATGTTGAGGCATGGTTTCTTGGACTCATAAGATATTTTCAATTGCATAACTATTCATCAAACCTAGAAGCCAGAATTGCCACTTACCATTTGCATGGGAAGGCTCCAATGTGGTGGGACTAGCTGAAGCAAGTTGAGCACATTGATGAGAATATGATCACTTGGAAGTAGTTCAAGAAGTATTTTCAGAAGGAGTACCTCTCAGAGCACTTCTATGACAAGAAAATGCAGTAGTTCTTTGAACTTAGGCTGGGAAGCGCAACCGTGGTAGAGTATGAGAAGAAGTTCTTGGGGTTGTTAAAGTATGTGGGGTTTATAAAAGATGAGAAGGTGAAAATACAAAGGTTCTTGAGTGGATTATCATCCTTTTATAAAGAGAAGATTCAATATGATGAACTTAGGTCTTCGACATCATTAAGACATTGAGACATGTTTGTCACTTATGAACATATTGATTTAGCCATGCATGTTATCGCCATAACAAAGATTTATTTACCTATTAGGTGCACATCTCTTTAGGATAGCCAGGATTGAATTAGATGTTTTCAATAAGTTGAGTTGGAACAGAATTGACAAAACCTCCCCCTCCAAGTGGTCGGAGGAGCGACTCGTATCCTTGTGCCTTCTCATTTCACGTTTGGCCTTACTTAGTCACAACCTCTTTTTTAGGGGTCCGAGGAATGAAGTGGCTCATCGGGAAACTAAAATGTATTTTCTTATTTAGTAAGAATTCCATTTTAGGAAGGATAGATACCATCAGGAAGGCTAGATACCTGTATGAGCAAGGCCATGGTAGAGAATCCATGCAGAAATATTGGAAGGATACGAAGAAGGAGAAGTCTGATTAGAGGAAGAAGGGATTCAAACCTCTTTTCAACAGAAATGATCTTAATAAAAATCATCAAGACCAGTATGCTAAGGATGAATCCAAGAGAGAAGACTACTTGGGAAAAAGGGGAAGACTACCAACCCAATGTTGGGGATGCAAAGAAGATCACATGTACAAGGATTTCCCTCACAGAAAGGAAAAATTGAAGACCATGTACAACATCCAAGAGGCTACAACAGTAGAAGACATGGGAAGGGTTTATGTAGCCTTAGATGATTGACAAGTAGAGTACCAATCCAATATGATCAAGGTGGAAGGTAAGATCATTAATCAACCTGTTGCTATTTTAATTGATTCAGGAGCAATTCATTGTTACATTGACCCTAAAATAGTGGATAGATTACATTTAGAGAAAAGTAAGCTTGGAAAATCAAGTTTGGTTCAGCTAGCCATTGGAGCCAAAAGGAGAATCCATGATATGATCAGAGGTTGTTCCATAAGTCTTAATGGTGTGAATACTAATGTTGATCTAAGTATTATACCATTGGGGTCTTATGATATTCTAATTGGAATACACTAGTTGGACAAGCATTATATTGTCCTAGATTGTCATAGTAAGACATTTACATGTCTTGATGAAGAAGGAAGACAGAGCACTGTGAATGGAGTTCCAAGACCCATCTCTATAAGAGATATTTCAGCCTTACAGCTAAAGAGATGTTTCAGAAAAGTACGTCAATTGTATGTGGCCCATGTGGAGGAGCCAGAAAAGACAAAGGGGCCAAGCCTTGAATATTTTTTGGTACTACAAGAATTTTAAGATGTATTCCAAGAAATACCAGGGTTGCCACCAAAAAGGGAGATAGATTTCTTTATTGATTTAGTGTCAGGGGTTGCCCGGGTATCAAAAACACCTTACAAAATGAGTACACCATAATTAAAAGAATTACAAATGCAGTTGATAGAATTGTTGAAGAAAGGATATATACGTCCAAGTATTTCACCTTGGGGAGCACCAATATTTTTTGTCAAAAAGAAAGATGGAACTTTGAGGCTGTGTATTGACTTTCGACAGCTGAATAAATGCACTGTGAAGAACAAGTACCCACTACCCAGAATTGATGACCTCTTTGATCAACTAAGAGGGGAAAAGATATTTTCAAAGATAGACTTGAGCTCAGTATACCATCGGGTAAGAATCAAGGAAAAAGACATCCATAAGACAACCTTTAGAACCAAGTGCGGGAATTATGAATTTGTAGTGGTGCCATTTGGATTGTCCAATGCACCAGCTATCTTTATGTGCTTAATGAATAACATATTTAGAAATTACTTGGATATTTTTTTCATAGTATTCTTGGACAACATACTTGTTTATTCTAAGTCAAAGGAAGAGCATCAACATCACCTAAGATTGGTATTGCAAGTACTGAGGGAACATCAGTTGTATGACAAGCTTAGTAAGTTTTTTTTTTTATCAAGAGAAGATCCATTACTTGGGGCACATTATTTCATAATAGGGTATAGAAATAGATCCAGAGAAGATTGAAGCCATTAGAGGATGGCCAGCACCCAGGAATGTTTTAGAAGTCAGATCTTTTATGGGGTTAGTTGGTTACTATAGAAGATTTATAGCAGGGTTCTCTAAGATTGCTCATCCCATCACTTCTTTGCAAAATAAGGGAATTAAATTTGAATGGACATATAAGTGTGAAGAGAACTTTAATCTGTTGAAAGAATTACCTACTAGTGCACCTATTTTAAATATTCTGACCCAAATGAAAGTTTTGTGGTATGTACAAATGCATGTAAGGAAGGACTTGGTGGAGTCCTGACTCAAAATGGACATGTCATTGGTTATGAGTCCATAAATCTTAAAGAAAATGAGAGGAACTATGCCACACATGACTTGGAACCTGATACCATTGTTCACGCATTGAATATGTGGAGGCATTATCTCATGGGAAAGAGATTTGAATTAAGAATAGACCACAGTGGTATGAAGTATCTTTTTGAACAGCCAACTTTGAATGCCAGGCAGACAAGATGGTTGGAATTCTTAAGTGAATACGATTTTGACATCAAGTATATCAAAGGAAAATAAAATAAAGTTGTTGATGCACTTAGTATAAGAATACATCTCATGCATGCTACAACTGTCAGTATGCATCAGCCTGATTTAAAGAGAAGAATTTTAGATGGTGTTGTTACTGATCAGCATTACCTACAGGTAAAGGAAAGCTTATAGCAAGAATATGTACAACAAAAAATGAAAGAGTATGAGATGAAGGAAGATGGATTACTTATGCATAAAAATAGAATTTGTGTTCCTAGTTCCGGAGAACTCATGAATTTGGTATTAAAAGAATTGCATAATGTTCCATATGTTGGACATCTTGGTTACCAGAAAACAATTGCAGCAATAAGAAGCCAATTCTTTTTTTTGAGAATGAAAAAGGATGTTGTTGATTACATCACCAAATGTATGGAATGTTATAAAGTGAAGAATGAGCATAGGCACCCAGTGGGTTTGCTACAACCAATACCAATTCCAGAGAAGAAATGGGAAGTGGTAACCATTGATTTTATAACTAAATTACCCAGGACAGCAAGACAACATGATTCAATCATGGTAGTGGTTGATAGATTGACAAAGGATGCTCATTTTGTTCCTGTAAAAAAAACTCATACAGTAGCCAATATTGCAAAGATTTACATGAAAGAGATTACAGGTTGCATGGGATACCTAAGGAAATTGTCTCAGATAGAGATACAAAGTTTACTTCAAATTTCTAGAGGTGATTATTTAAAGGATTTGATACAAATCTGAACTTTAGCACAACATACCATCCACATTCAGATGGGCAGATAGAGAGAGGCAACCAAGTAATTGAAGACATGTTGAGGATGTATGCGATGGATAAGCCATCTAAGTGGGAAGAGTACTTGCACTTGGTTGAGTTTTCCTATAATAATGGGTATCAAGCTTCATTGAAAATGAGCCCATTTGAAGCTTTGTATGGTAGGAAATGCAATACTCCAATAAGTTGGGACAACCCAACAGACAGAGTGGTACTTGGGCTAGAATTGCTCAAGGATATGGAAGACTAGATGGTTAGGATTAAGCATAATTTAAAGGCAGCTCAAGATAGAAAAATTATGCATATAAGAACATGACAGCTAGAGAATTTAAAGTAGGGGAGCATGCTCTTTTAAAAGTGAAGCCCAAGAAGAGCTCTTTAAAGTTGGGTAGTTGTACAAAGCTAGTAGCCAGATTATGTGGTCCATTTGAGATATTGGACAGAATAGGGCCAATTGCGTACATGCTTGCATTACCTGCTTCCATGAATGTGCATAATGTATTTCATGTCTCTTTTCTAAAAAAATATGTACATGATCCTAATCATGTTATTGATTGGCATCTAATTCATGTAGATACATAGGGATACTTTCAGGTCCAACCAACGTGAATATTGGACAGAAAAGTCAAAATCCTTTGGAATCAAGTTATAAAGCTGGTAAAAGTCCAGTGGACCTGCTATGGTCTAGAAGATGCTACCTGGGAGCATGAATATGCCATGCAGGTGGAGTACCCGCGGCTTTTTGAATAAATTTTGAGCTTTTGATCTTTGTTTTGTATATGCACTGAGAACAGTGCCAAAATAAGCGGGAGTGGATGTAACACCCTAGGTTTTGAGCCCCGTATTAAATATTGTATTTTGTTAAATTATGAAAGACCAAAGTGCCTAAACAATTATTAAGAGGCCAGTGTGCCTAGGAAATGTAATGTTTTGATCATTATTAATATAAAACACATCATTGGTTGCTAGACAGACAAGGACGAGACTTATAGGGGGATATGATTCCACAAGAGAGGGAGCTTAAGGGGATAAGTATTTATTTTATATTTTAATTACCCATTTTGTTTAATGGAGAATAACATTTACATGAGCTTCTTGGGAGGAAGGCCAATTGGTTCCTTGATTCCAAGAATTACATAAACCCATCTTTAGTCTGGGGTGGGGGTTCTTATGTTGGTTGCTTCTTCTTCACTCATCATTCACTCACTCAATTGCTTGTTATTCACACCTTTCACTCTTTCACCCACTCGTCTTTCCTCATTCATGTCTTGGATTGGGAAATGAAAACTAATTGTTGAAGAAAAGCCATGGTATTGTTGGTTATAGAGACTACTAGTGTATTCCAACCATGAATCAAGATTTGCAAGTCTAAGATGCTTTGGTCTGTGCTCAATTTTTCTCACAACTGTGAATCCTGAGAGTCCCAACATGGAGATTCTAGACCAGCTGCATTGGAGCCCTCGAAGGAGATGGACAACCTGAGGTATTGCATGGCAGAGAAGGGGGTCCATTCTCTTGGGTTGTGCATGCTAGTAGAAGAGAGTTGGTGTACTTTGGATTGTTTTGGGTACTAAGAAGTCTATGAGAGCTTGATTACTGACTGGTTTGGGAAGCCGAGTGACACTTTGGAACCGTCCTTATGAATTCATAGCCCTAGCTCAGAGGTGACACTGTTGTTGAGACTTGGAACAACAGTGTCTATGGTTGGGTGGAACGTCCTTGGTTTGTAGACAGTTGGTGTCTTGTTTTTAGAAAATATAAGTTCTCTCTGTTATGGTTATTTACCTATGTATCATTTATTTCATTGTGTATTTATTTACCTTCGAATTTAATATTTAGAATATGCATGCTTGTGGGTTATTATTGTGCATGACTTAGTTTATGTTGTGGAATGAATATTTATTTCCGCACGTGGTTTCATGTCTCTTAATTAACTTAGAATTGATTTGAATTGAGATAAGTCCCTATGAATTGAGTCCCTGTACTGCAACATGCCACGCCTGCACGTGGTTGGGTGTGTTGCAGTTGGATTAAGTGGTGTAGCCTGACCCGTGGGTGGTTGGGTACATTATAGAGTGGATGGACAATGTGGTCACCTAGTCCATGCCTAAACAAACTTGCAACATCTCATAGAACTCAAAAATGTTGCTCTGTAAGGTTTTTATGCCTTGAGGTGGAATTCGCCAAGAGTCCCTGAAATGGTTTAGGATGCGACTTGCAATTTGGCATACAACGAAAATCAAGACTCGGATTGAGGAACTTTCGACTCCGATGAATTAGTGGGGTAGAATTTCAGCTAGAGTACACCTCACTCCCGAGTGTCATGCCTCAGAAGTTACTTTACTCATTGATTTAGAATACTAGTGTTTTGCTCAATTTGAAGCAAAGTAGCATTTGGATTTATGGGTCCGATTTATAAAACTGTCCCTCGGGAATGGATGGATAATTTAGTCACCTAGTCCATGCCTAAACAAGATTGCAACATCTCACAGAACTCGAAAATGTTGCTTCATTAAGTTTTTATGCCCTGAGGAGGAATTGGCCAAGAGTCCCTGAAATGGTTTGGGATGTGAGTTGGAACTAGGCATATAACAAAAAACGAGACTCAGATTAAGGAACCTTCATTTCCGTTGGATTCCTAGTATAGGATTTCAACTAGATCACCTCTCACTCCTGGGTCCCATGCCTCGGAAGTTGTTTTTTTCATCGATTTTGAGAACTAGGGTTTTGCTCGATAAGAAGCAATGAAAAATTTGGATTTAGGGATCCAATTTATGAAACCATGCCTCGGGAGCATATGGACAATGTGGTCACCTAGTCCGTACCTGAACAAGCTTGTAGCATCTCACAGAACTCAAAAATGTTGCTCCGTTGGTTTTTTATCCCCCAAAGAGGTATTGGCCAAGAGTACTCGAAATGGTTTGGGATGAGACTTCCAACTTGGAATATAACGAAAACCGAGACTCGGATTGAGGAACCATCATCTTCATTGGATTCCTGTCATAGGATTTCAGCTATAGAACCCCTCACTCTGAGGTCCCATGCCTCGAAAGTTGTTTTTTTCATTGATTTTGAGAACTAGGGTTTTGCTCAGTAAGAAGCAATGCAACATTTGGATTTAAGGGTCCAATTTATGAAAACATGCCTCGGGAGAAGATGGAAAATGTGGTCACCTATTCCATTCTGAAACAATCTTACAGCATCTCAAGGAACTCAAAAATGTTGCTATGTTAGGTTTTTATTCCCTGAGAAGGAATTGGCCAAGAGTCCCTAAAATGGTTTGGGATCTGACTTGCAACTGGGCATAAAATGAAAATCGAGACTCAGATTGAGGAACCATTGACTCCGATAGATTACTGGGATAGGATTTCATCCAGAGCACCCCTCACTCCAGGGTGCCATGCCTTGGAAGTTGTTTTACTCATTGATTTTGAGAACTAGTGTTTTGCTCAGTTTGAAGCAATGTAACATTTGGATTAAGGGGTCCAATTTATGAAATTGTCCCTTGGTAGGGGAAGGATAATGTGGTCACCTATTCCATGCCTATACAATCTTGCAACATCTCACAGAACTCAAAAATGATGCTTCGTTAGGTTTTTATGCCAAGAGGAGGAAATGGCCAAGAGTCCCCGAAATGGTTTTGGATGTGAATTTCAACTAGGTATATAATGAAAATCAAGACTCTGATTGAGGAATTGTAGTCTTTGTTGGATTCCTGGCATAGGATTTCAGCTATAGCACCCCTCACTCCCTGGTCCCATGCCTCGGAAATTGTTTTTTCATCGATTTTAAGAACTAGGGTTTTGCTCAGTAAGAAGCAATGCAACATTTGGATTTAGGGGTCCAATTTATGAAACCATGCCTCGTGAGTGGATGGACAATGTGGTCACCTATTCCATGCCTAAACAAGCTTGCAACATCACACGGAACTCAAAAATGTTGCTCTGTTAGGTTTTTATGCCCTGAGGAGGAATTGGCCAAGAGTCCCTGAAATGGTTTGGGATGTGACTTGCAAATGGGAATAAAACAAAAATCAAGACTCGGATTGAGGAACCGTCGACTCCAATTGATTACTGTGATAGGATTTCAGCTAGAGCACCCCTCACTCTTGGGTTTCATGCCTCAGAAGTTGTTTTACTCATTGATTTCGAGAACTAGTGTTTCGCTCAGTTTGAAGCAATGCAGCATTTGGATTAAGGGGTACAATTTATGAAACCGTGTCTCGTGTTAGTGTTCACTAATGTGAATAAGACACGACTAATCTAAGTGTGTATGTATATATTTTTTATGTGAACAGTCTAGTCATGTGTCTTTCAAAAGTAGTCCTCCATCATTTGATGATCAAGAGTCATGTCAATTAGTCATCAAAACAATGTAAGGGTGTGGTGTGACATGTACAAGAGTCTAGTCAAGTTAGAATATAGTTTTTCACTGCTCTACCACATGGACCTATCACTTTAGCCAACGCTGCAAAAGTTTGTTTTGAAAGTTCCTAGAATTCCGCAGCTAATAGCTATCATTTTTTTATTGCTCTTGTGGTACAATCATGAGTTATTGGATCAGGTTTTTTGTTATAGTTGGAAAAGTTCACATGCATGGTACATAAACTAATCTCCCCCTTCATTTGAATCACTCATTGCTAGAAAAAAAAACTTAAAACACAATGTTGAGGAAAAGGTATGGAAAACCTCACCCAAGCATTTTCAGATTTTATCGGGCTAATACAAGATAGTTGGGAATGTCACTCGAGGTTTATAGCCTCAAAACAATCGCTTAATCCAAAAGTATTAAGTACAAAGGATTAAGGTTGGTTTTTATGTGTTATATATAACAATGCAAAAGATATAAACTTAAACAAAGTTACATGAATGTGTACAAAAATGACACAAATGTGTACATGGAGATAAAAGAAAAAAATGAACCAAATCATTAAAACACATGTGTGAGACTGAAATAGTAATCTGATTTTTATATTTATTTCAATATGAGATACAAAACTAAGTTCTCTTTACAAACCCCTATGAGGGTAGGGACCAAAGTCAAATTTAGAAGCCTTCAAGGGGCACCATAAAAAAAGACTCTAACAACAAAAAGAAAACTAAAGCTAAAGATATAGATCAGCTTGCCACAAAATGTTGTCACTTGAATCTGCAAGATATTCTTTATCAGTCATGAAATTCAATTCACGAACAAACAAGAATACACAGACTGTCAAAGATAAATCATGCACCTTTAAAACAAGTTGTTGAAATGTAACATCCCCAGCCACCGGGAAACACCACTACAATCAGGCTTTGTTCAATTCGATACTTCTCTAATACCAAGTTTTGATACAAAACATGTAGCACACCCCATTCTCATGCCACTAGGCTATGCATGCTCTAATACCAATTTGTAACACACCCCCAGCCACTTGTTGGGGCATGTCACTTGAAGAACTTCTTCATTTATTATTATTATTATTATTATTATTATTATTATTATTATATATATATATATATATAACATACAATTTCAATATATAATGCTAAAACACAGATTCATGCAGAAATGACAGTAAAAACATACATGCAGTAAACACATGCAATTCATATAAATATCATACATGTACTTAAACACAGCATGTAAAATTAACACAATTGATACTTATCTTTTAATTGATGGCCACCAACTACATGCAGACCTTCCATGAACGTCACAGCCATAGACCACGTTGTTCATCACTATCATCAGTGGTTCACCCTTGAGATGGGACTAAACTCCACCCGAGAAAAGGGATTCTTAGGCTAGGCTGAGACAATGGAATGTTACACAGTCAATCAGGAAGGATTCCCTCCCATGAGCTAACTTACATACACAGCTCACAACCTCTCATTCCCCACATGTCTGTCCCACCCCATGAAGTATGCACCTTCACTGTTCAATAGTCCATCAATTGCTCAACTTCCCTTCCAGGGCTTCAGCAACAGGCCAGACAAGAATTTTCAGATATTTGTATTTGTTGCTAGGCTCCCTCCAAGGGAAATCACTTCCCCAACAATCTCTCTCACCTGGAGAGAGTTTCTCATAGGCCTAACAACCTGCTTCTTCTTTTCCAGCAAACTCTCTCACCTGGAGACAGTCGTGCATAGGCCTGACAACCTACCTCTTCATTCCACGGGCTTGACAACCTGCCTCTTCACTCCCACTCCTAATCAACCAGTAACTGGCTCAGGTTAACGCATCAACCAAAAATGAGTAAGGACACATAAGTTGGTAGCAAGCCATGCTCAGCCAAGGAACTGAGTTGGCAGTAACAACCAACCGTTAAGGCATGGTACAGGTTCAAGCAAGGTACAATGTGTTGTGCTTCATGGGAAAAGCACAGGACATCTCAAAATGTATTTAGGTTTAAGAGGTGTGTGCATGTTGCAGAGGTCAACAATGGAGGTAGTCGCTCAGTCTGTCAGTGTGTGCCTGGGAAGGCTAGCCAGAATGGATGCCCACCCCCAAGAATGATTAGTTTTTCAAATTAATTGTCTGTCCCAAATCAGACACTTGTCCTAATGAAGCTACATGAGCTCCACTTAGCATATGTTCCCTTCCCACAAGAACTTAGGATAACATAGGTTATGTCCAACCTTAGCTTTTAGGAAATAATAATATAATATTATTTCCATAGAGATAAGCCCTCAAGCTTAGCCCTTTCCCTAGCCTCTTAGCCCCATCCCTTTCCCTACCTAGTGGAGCTTAGTCCCTCGTTCTCTTTTATCTTGGTCAATATACACACAACGATGTATTTATATTATTGATATGAGTATTTACATATACAAAAACAAGCTCTTTGGCCTTTAACATCTAGGCTCTCCAGCCTAATCATCACATAAACCTCCTAGCTTATAATCACTTGGCTCACCAGCCTACAAAATATATTTACATTCATAATTACAATTGGGGCTCGGTCTTGGGATATTACAATCCCCTCCCCTTATTTTTGCATTGTCCTCGGTGCAGCTCATTTATACATGTGTAATTCAAATTCTTCAAAAATCTCCAATCTTTAGCTATTGGAATCTTGTTATCCAATTGGTGATCTACTTTCCAGCACCAATTCTAGTATTCATACTATAGTTGGAAGTCAGTTCTCTATTCCATAGGGCTACTTCTAAGAATAATGTAGCTTACTGTTCCATTTGACACACCCTCCTTATGGAAGCTACCATGTCATAAGCATCATTGGGTTGCCTCTTCCTTGTTGCACTCACCCTTCCAGGCTCAGGCCTTCCTTCACTGCTACATAGTCCTTCAGCGATCCATCTTTCCAAGGCTTTCATCCACAAGGAGAGCGCTAACCCATCACCAGAGCCCCACCAAGGATCTACAATTATAGGGCTTTAGTGTCCTCAACAATAGTTGTTCTTTCCTAGCATTCCAACTTTAATCAATATTATCTCATTTGCATCACACACATGCAGTTATCATGAGAGAACATAAAACAATTCATTTAGAACTCAAACGTATTTCATAAGTAATTCAATTTTTCCCAAAATATGAAATTCTATTTCATAATTTTTCATTGTTGTTGCAATAATAGTATGCAGTCTTCCTTGTGGCTTTCAACAAGCACCACGTTGAATACCATTTTTCCTGCAATGCTTCTATTTTGCATTCAACCAACAAAATGTATGTATTTCCTGTACATCATACTATCATTGCAATATGTACAAAAACCTTATAAAGTGTTCTTAGAATTGCTTATAACTAACAATTCAATCACAACTACAAAACATTTTATTAGATAGAATGAATTATCATTCTATGTATACGCATGTTCATAATTAATATCACTAAGTTCATTACTTCTTTTTCTGAATAGAAAATTTCATGTAGTCAATGCTCATATGACTACTTGACTTGCAACTTTCCTGTTGCAATGTTCTAACAGCTCTTGAAATGTTCTCAACTCCATGAGTTAGCAACATTTCAGCCATTAGTATAATTTTTTCCATGCAATAATATATATGCATGCACTCACAAAACATATTCAGCAAATGCATTTAAGTATACAATTCTATCATGTACGAGTGCAATGCTGCCACTTACTAGGCATGAGTGCAACTCTCAATGCATATCTATTCAATGCACATTTGCATTGATTGCTCAGAATGATCTTTATCTAAGTCATGTATCTCACCATCCATAAATTGGAAATCTGGCCATTGTCTTGACACATTCTCCACACACTTCCCGTTGTCTTTCTGACTATTTGGATGCCTTCCTTTTCAACTTGAACACTACACCAAGAATATAATTCTATGTTGTGCATTAGTGTTAGCAAAAAGGTTGCAGTCCAGGTTTTATTTAAAGATAGGAAGCTCATTGGGTATTTGTGTGGTATGTAACCTTTCTATATCCATACCTTGCCATATCCAACCATTTCATGGTCTCATACATGACTAGCTTTCATGACATCCATTCCTATAACAAGTTTGTATATTTTATTTCTTTGGTTATTACCTCATAACCAAATTAACATGACATGCTACTATGTCAGTGTGTGCATTCAAAAACTAGGAAGCTTTGATAATTATTACAAGCCTCCAGCCTTTACCACACCTAGTGGTATCTTATTCACATTAATGCATTCAAACGATACAATACTGTGGTTTTATAAAATAACTATGGCTGGGGAAATTCTTACCTAAATTCCCTTCAGCAATTATGCAATAGGAGTAAATAAAACTCATACCTACATAGCTGCCATTAAACGAATTTGATGCTACCTAATTAGTTGATGACAATATAAGCTCTCATGACTCTTTAGCAGTCTTATAATCAACATTCCAGCTTTATGTTGCTTCCTTCCATATGCAGCAACATCATCAACAACACTTGCAAACATGTAAGAATTCTCCCTTTCTATGTATGGTTGTCCAACAAGCCATAACCTAATTGTTGCTACATTAATCGCAGCAACCTCTTTCTTCCTGTATCACTTTTCTTTGTTGTTTCCAGAAGTCTCCAATTCTTCTTAGATTCCTTAATCTTCGTGTGCTCTCACTGTAATTACTGTACATGATTATTTCTGACCTTATCACTTTCTATCCAAATCACTCTCGGTTTCCTTTGCATTTCCTGCCAAATACTAAGTTGATATTAACCTTCAACTTTTATTTATTTTCTGTATCCATCTATCCCAACACATACTTAGATGAATTATAATACCAATCATGTTATCCTATAGACTTTGGATCTTCAACATTGATGAATCTCCCGTGCTTTACCCACAATTATGCAACCCTAATTTCATCTTAGGTTGCTCTAAACTGACAAAGGAGTGTCCTAAGATCGTTCTGTTCCTTTCTGGTTTCCTTCAAATAACTTGTTTTCTCTCATAATATATCAGAGTTTTGTTTTGCATTCGGGAGCTTAATATAAGATCCTCGTGATCAAACCCATAATCGAGGCTTAATTCCCTTTACTAGGAACCGGTTTCTTTCTTACCATTGCATTGAACCTAAAGTGCTCTTCACCAGGTATTATGACCACAATATTATGCATGTTCCAATCCCAAAACTAGAAAAACCATTGATCTGTCGACCACTTTAAGATCGACGATCCTAGTCGATTGCAGACCTCGAACATGCTCATAGTTTAATAGCAACCCCAACTTCCTAAATGGAAAGATCAATCCCAGTTGATTGTAGGATGTGAAATAGCCCCCTCATTAATTTACCTTTGGAATTCTGCAATTGTTCCCATCTGATGATCTATTCCACGTGGATCCGACAATCATGATCTCACCCATTACCGATCTGTCATTCCTCCACGTCCAGATGCTTACGCATATCCAATTGTATGATGTGTAAATGTGTTGAACCTACACATAATATATCTAGCTAAACAATAATACACACATTTGCAGAGAGAATTGGAAAAGGAAGAAGAAGGAGAGAAAGAATGGAAGAATTCTCATTAACCATTATGAATAATGAATAATTTACACATGATATACTCTATATAACTAAATGAGTTCGACTTGAGGTGAACCAAGTCACCATAGTGGTGGTCTAGAGTGATCTGGACACACACCAGTAGTTACGGGAGTGAATTTCCACCTATTCTAGTCTCTCAGGTAGTTACGGGAGTGAACTACCACCTAATTGAGTTAACTAGTCAACTAGTCTTCTGTTAACTGACTGAACAAAGAGTAGTGAGCAGTTAACTGAGGGAATCAAGGCTAATGCATCACTCTAGTGATGATACCAAGGCAAGGTCGAATTAGCATGGTGATGATCCCAATGTTGCATGGTGATTATCCCAATGCAACATCTAAACTCAACTCAACTAATCAAACTGAAGTGTCAACTGAAAGAGAATATTCTCCAGGTGGAATATTCTCTCCTAAAATATAGGAGACTAGATAATAATTAATTATGACTAATAAAACAAATAAAAACCTTAGGAAAAATAAATCCTAGGTGTGTGTGAAGTAACTCCAACACTCCCCTTGAACATCACTATGGTGAAAATAAAGATTGGGTCTCGACAACGAGGCCATGTTAGGTACCCAAGTACAAAATATACACTNCTCGAGGTACAATGTATGTAAAAAGAAGAACTACAATTGCTAGGCAACTCTGTCCTTCACTCCAAGATGACCTCGCAGAAGATGGAATTTTTTCTCAGTGAAGGTCTTGGTGAAAATGTATGTCATTTGTTATGTTGAAGGAAAAAATTGTAAGTCGATTATCCCCTCGTGTACTAAGTCCCGGATGTAGTGCATGTGGATCTCAATGTGCTTCGTTCGCTGCCTCTGAACTAGATCTCTGCAGAACTTCAGAGTGCTTTGGTTATCACACCAGATGACGATTGGCCGATGAAACTGAATGCCCAACTCAGTGAGAAAATGTTGTAGCCACATAGCCTGAATGGTTATGTTAACTACCCCTCTGTACTTTGCCTCGACTGAAGATAGAGAAATGGCAGCTTGCTTCTTGCTCGACCAACAGATAGGCCTAGAACCAAGACTGAGTGAGTAACCAGATGTGGACTTGCAATCAATGATATCGCCAGCCCAGTCGGAACCCAGTCAGAATTAGTAAACCCAATGAGATCTAACGTAGAGTTTGATGTATAATAAATCCCAAAGGTGATGGTGCCCTGCAAATATCGAAGGATATGCTTTGCAGCTTTCCAATGTAGCTCATGTGGCTCCTACATGAACCTGGAAACTGCGCCAATTGCATATGAGAGGTCTCGTCTGGAGTGTGTGAGATACAAGAATCTCCTCACTAGTTGTCTATACAGTGTGTTGTCAACCAGTGGAGTCTCCCCACCATCCTCAAGTTTGACTACTGATAGGAAAGGAGTCGGAGCAGACTTGCAGTCTGTCATGTGAAATCTCTCAAGGAGATATCATGCATACTTGTCTTGAGAAAGTTTGATGCTTGATGCATCCTGACTGATCTCAAGTCCAAGGAAGAAGTGTAGAGGACCCATGTCCGTCATCAAAAACCTTTCATGTAGAATCCTCTTGAATGCAACAATCACTGAAGTCGAGCACCCGGTGATCAGCAAATCATCAACATACAGAACTAAAAGTAGAAGTGAATCAGACATCATAAGCATGTATATATTCAGGTATGATTTATAATGTACAAAGTTTTGTGACAACATGTATGAGTCCATCTTGGCATACCATGCCCTCGAAGCCTGTTTGAGGCCATAAAGTGACTTCTTTAGTCAACAGACCAAAGATGATTCTTGCTGCTCCATGTAGATCTCCTCAGAGAGATCATCGTGAAGAAATTCATTCTTCATGTCCATCTAATGGACTTCCCATCCCTTGGTTGTTGCAATGGTAAGTTCCAATCGTATGGAATCCATCTTCGCTACTGGAGCGAAGGTCTCATCATAGTCAATACCATGAACCTACTGAAATCCTTTGGCGACAAGCCTGGCTTTGTATCTGTTGATCTATCCATCTGTTGTGCTCTTGGTCTTGTAGACCCATCTGCATCTAACAAGTCTCCTCCCAGAAGGAAGGGAAACCAAATCCCAAGTCTGGTTCTCAAGGAGGGAGTTGTACTCCTCCTGCATGGCGGATTCCCAAAAGGGATTTCCAACAGCCTCGTCATAAGACTATGGATATGAAGACTTAACCAAGAAAAGATGCCTCGAAGGCAATGGTTCAGTAGCAGTGAGTGCAACAAGAGGCTCCTCAAAATCAGATCGATTCCTCCTAGTATCGGCTGGATCACCAACGAGATCCCCTGCATCCTGAAGAGTAGTCTATGCCCACTTGGGCCTCTGCTCTGGCTCTGCAACTGCATTTGGATGATCTGACTCTGCATCTAACTATACTGGCTCTGAATCTGAATCTGAATCCTTTGAATCCTCTGAATCAGAACTCTCTTCTGAAGAAGAGTTGACATGTGCATGCTCATCATCTTGGACAGGTGGAAGAGTAAAGGTGTTTGCATGTGGCTGCTGAGGTATATGTGAGACACTTTCCTCGAATTGGACACTACACTCAATGATGAGCCGGTCCGAGGAAATATCAATAAGCCGATATCCCTTCACACCGTTAGGGTATCCAACACCGGGTCTTATCTGATATATCGGCTTATTGATATATGGGGAGATCTGTTTTGGATCTATGTTGCACAGTTAAGTTCTTCAGCCCATAGTCTCTGTGGTAGTGACTTTGAATGCAACATGCAAGATACCATCTCCTTTAGAGATCAGTTTTTCTGCTCATCAACTCCATTTTGTTGCGGAGTGTAGGGAATTGTATGTTTCAATTGAATCCCTGCCTCGTGGCAAAGATTGTGGATCTCATGATTCACATACTCTCCCCCATTATCAGTTCGGAGGACTTTGATCTTCTTTCCGGACTGTGTCTCAACCAAAGCTTTGAAATATTTGAGGTGTTGAAAGATTTTTTATTTTTTCCTGAGAAAGTAGATCCAAGTAAAACGTGAGAAATTGTCAACAAAAAATGAGAACAAACCTTGCTTTGTTGATCGATGGTTGCGGAAAAGGACCCACGAGGTCACTGTGGATCAGATCCAAAGGTGCGGAAGCTCGTTGAGACTTTCCTTTGTCGAATTTCTCTTGAGGATGTTTTCCGGGAACACATCCCTCACATACTCCCTTGGAGAAATGGATGTCTGATAGTCCATCAACTAATTTGTGCTTGCTAGGTTGTTGCATGTATCTAAAATTGAAATGTCCAAACCTTTCGTGCCATATCCTAGTACTTTCATCAACATGAGTAAGTAGTAAAGCAGAATCAGGTTCAATGAATTCAGAAAATGTATACAATCTAGACTGATGATTTACCTCACCGGTAGCAACCTTGGAGTTGGTTTGCATGTCGTAGATTTCCATGGCATTTGGTGTGGATACGAATTTCTTTCCAGTGTCGGAATTCATCATTTGATACATAGAGAGAAGGTTGACAGAAAGCTTGGGAACATGCAACACGTTCTCAAAGCTTTCGTTGGTGAGTTCAATCCTTCCTTTTCCGGTGACTTTGACAGAAGAGTTGTCCCCCATCAAAATGGGAGGACCTTTGCATGCATCCAAAGAAGAATATATTGCTTCTGAGTCAGTGATGTGATGTGATGCTCTTGAATCTACGATCCAAGCATCGGGAGAGGAGTTGATGGCAATCAAGGCATGGCTAGAATTGCCTTTCTTGGAATTCGGATCTTTTGGCTTCTTCTTCTTTGCACCCTCGGGGATGTGATCTCCAAGGTTGTTTTGTTGAAGTATATGAGACATCAGATCTATTTGTTTTTGCATGCATGCGGATTCTGAATGGAATCCTTTGTGACAGTATGTGCATTTCTCTCCTTTTCTTCACTTTTCTCCTTTGGATCCAGAGGCATCGGTGAAGGGTTTTATGTACCCTTCCTTCTTTGTATGTGCATGAGATTTCCTCTTATCTTTATCTTTAGATTTCTGATATTTTTGGCTGCCATCATGCACAGTAAGTGGATGTGCCCTTGGGCCTTTGATTGCGCCCATGTTGATGAGTTTGGTTTGCTCTTGTGTTAGGGATTCGATAAACTCCTCAAGAGAACGCATCTTCCAGGTGGCTCCAGAGGTGAATCTGACAGTATGGAATGTAGATACGAATACTGAGAATTCAGGAACAAGCTTGGAAATAATGGTGAGAACCATTTTTTTCTCCTCCTTTGATTTATCAACCCCGCAAGCTTTCAGTTGCGACAGTAAATCCTTGAATTTTGTAAAGAAATCTTGGATATTCTCAAATCTTTTTGGATCCAATGTGAGCAGCTCCACCTCCAGCATGTGTCCCCTCATCTCATCCTGTTTTCCAAAGAGCCCTTCCAAGATGGTCCAGGCTTCATTGGGAGGCTTACAGGAAGATATATGAAAAAGGAGATCGAGAGAAATAAGACTGCAAATTGTTCCGAGTGCCTCATCCATGCGATTTAAGTACTTGGATTTTTCTATGGTTGATGTCGCTTTGTATCTGTATTCATGGTTAACCTATACATCCCTCTGGAATGGAGATGTATGGATATTTTATCCTTCCATGCAAAATAGTTGTAAGGTGTAAGAATGAATTCTTTTTGGAATTCCATTTTTCCGTTGTCTTCAATCTTTTGTACCTGCAAAAAATTTTGGTGTAGATTTTGCTTAGCAGTCTGTCAGCTCTGATACCATGTAAATGTGTTGAACCTAGATAGAATAGAAATATCTAAACAATAATACACACATTTGCAGAGAGAATTGGAAAAGGAAGAAGAAGGAGAGAAATAATGGAAGAATTATCATTAACCGTTATGAATAATGAATAATTTACACATGATATACTCTGTATAACTCAATGAGTTCGACTTGAGGTGAACCAAGTCGCCATAGTGGTGGTCTAGAGTGATCTAGACACACAATAGTAGTTACAGGAGTGATCTGCCACCTATTCTAGTCTCTCAAGTAGTTACAGGAATGAATTGTCGCCTAGTTGAGTTAACTAGTCAACTAGTCTTCAGTTAATTGACTGAACAGAGAGTAGTGAGGAGTTAACTGAGGGAATCAAGGCTAATGCATCACTCTGGTGATGATACCAGGGCAAGGTTGAATTACCATGGTGATGATCCCAATGCAACATCTAAACTCAACTCAGTTATTCAAACTAAAGTGTCAACTGAAAGAGAATATTCTCCAGGTGGAATATTCTCTCCTAAAATATAGGAGACTGGATAATGACTAATTATGACTAATAAACAAATAAAAACCTTACGAAAAATAAATCCTAGGTGTGTGTGAAGTAACTCCAACATGATGAATTGTCAATGTTCCTTTCTTAGATCCTTACACCAGTAATATCTAACCTCTTATGGTGTCCCAACCCAAAAATATGGGTAACAAAGATTTTAACTTTCCTTCACTATTTTCTGCTGCAATTTGACACTCACAGTTATGCTTCTCTAAGAAGAGAAGTTATGGCTATTCCTCTGCCTTTCTCGGGTTTCCACAACAGATTATCAATCATTGATCACTTTGTTGATCAACTATCGATTATTATCTTTCCTTTCTTCCTATAACAAAGTCCTTCCCAATTATCCAAGGGTTTACTCCTTCGACCCTTTTAGGAATTAATTCTTGTCCACTCACTCAACCCTCCGAAGCGTTGAACTACCAGATAATGAAATCTTCCCTCCACGTGGCTCTCCCAACCAACGATCAATATTGACTCTGGCCTCCAAGCCTTCGAGAGTTTTCGACTCTGAATTGTTATATTTCAATTTCCTTCGGAGTGTTGAGGCTCTGGACTACAAGAGCTAGCGACATGTGTCTCCTCCCGTCAACGGTTGGGATTTACTCCATAGCTCTAGGCTTCGGAGTTGTCAGGGCACCTCTCCACAGATCTCACATAGTGTCAAATTACCAGGGATCCTCTCCTTCCTCCACATGGCCTCCTCTAGATCAACAACTGGGATGAGTTCCGCTCTTCGGGACTTCGGGAATCTTTGCACCCAAGTGATTTTTCACTCTTTCCCTCCAGAGTGTTGAATCTCTGGACTATAGAATCTACTGCCACGTTTCCTCTCTTGACCCATGGTGAGGATCTACTCCACTCTTCGGAGTTTCGAGAGTCTTCACACTTTAACAACTCTCGACCAAGTTCCTCTGGAGTGCCAAATCTCTAGATTTCATGATCTAGCGCCATGTGTCCAGTACTTCAGAGATTCGGGGCTTCCTCTCCTTTGCATGACAATGGTTCAAGTATTCCGGACTACTAATATCCTGAAACGCCTTAATCCACTAACACATGACTTCACCGATGAACGACCTCGATTCACTTCTGACTTCGGGATTTTGGGAGTCTTATCTCCTCCACAACAATCATACGAAAATGGTCGGACTTACAAATTTCAAAGGATTTCAGTGGTTAAGCCATGCACTACTTACTTGGATCCAACGACTATTGATCCTTGTACTCAGATCTAACGGTTCAGATATGTTCTCCTCCTCTATGCGCTCCTCCTTCTGACTAAGGGTTGATTCAACAACTCAAGTTGAATCTTACAGTTGATCCAACGACTGCTACATCTTCTCCTTCTATTTATGCACAACTTTCCTTTAGATGAAGGATTTTTCTCATCATTCTTCAAAGGCTCGGCCTTTGACTCTTCTCTACAAGCCCGAATACTTGGACTTTGCCAGTGCTTCGAAAAATGCTACTCCTCCTTAGCTTGGAACTTGAAACAATTTTACCTGTGCACACCTTACGCTTCTTCTGTAGTCTAGGACTTAGACTGTTTTGGCCTTTTGTAATACTCTTTCCCAAGACTGCTTCCTTGCTCAATTATGAGTCCTGAACAGAAAGTTATGGACAATTGAAAATTGTCATTTATGTTATGTAATCCATGTATAGTTGTTTTTCTTCTTCAGAGTCGAATTAGCTCTTGGACCCTTGTTCGATCCTCTCATAAGGTTCACAAGCCTTCTTTTCTTATTTAGGTGCAAGTCTATACTATTCGGGACCCCACGGACTACTTCACTAAGCCCCCTTTTTGTCTTGAAAACAATTTCTAGGCACTAGCCCTTTTTCTTTGCCCCCAATCTCATGTGACCATGGGCTATGACCAAGCGCTGGGCTAATAGGTGCTTATCCGAAGCTTCAAGACTTTGGAGCTCAGGAACTTCGGGATTCGGGCTTTGGGGGCTTCACCTTCATCACACTTCATTTTTCCCGAACGTCGAACTAGCAAACTCCCAAATTCTTCGTCAATAACCACACACCAAGGGGGGTGCTATGTGGCATTAATAAGGAACATACATGTGGCCCTATATGACGGGTGACATGCGTCATATACTAACTTTCACGAACGGTCTTTCAAAAACATGGAGCACGGTGACACATGGCAAGAATCAAGTGTGTCCACATCACCATAGGTGACGTCAGCAGGCCACATCACCCTTGGTGACGTCATTACGTCGTGGCACTTCGACACTTCAGAGATTCAAGCTTTGGAGGATTTTACAAGTTCTTACAACAGTTCCCCCGAATGCCAAATTCCTGAACTTCTTAACCTTTCAGGGTCCACGTAGTACAATTTTCATCAATCAAGGTGGTGACATGTGGCCCCACCGTCGAGTGACACATGTCAGGTCCCAATTGGTAATAAGGGTCGGTAAAAAGTACAAAAACAAGTGACATTGTTGTAGGTGAATCTCCATGTGGACAAGTGGATTCCCTCTTGGTCTCTAGACTCCTAAGGCCAAGACAAAAAAGTGCTTAACATGGACACCGACTTCCTTTTAGATCTAATCAAGATAATAAATGAAAGAGAAGGAGAAAGATATGTACCTTATTAGCGACATTTGTCCTTGCAAAGTCATGGTTGAGCTTCGATCCTGAGCTCTTTGATAGGTCCTGTAAAACATACAAAGGTACAAAAGACTTCCTACTCTACTGAGATAAGCTCAAACATAGATCCATCTATTACAGACAAACTCATATGGAACAAGCATAAGTTTGAAAGAAACAGGCCAAGCATGGATTATTAATGAGAACAAGTAAAAGTACTTACAATCCCTTGAATGAAGGTGCAGCGGCTTCTTCCAGTTCTCCTTGTCCAGCCCATTTGCTCAAGTAATCTCCATTGATTTCTTTGTTGACATCTCACTCATGAGATCATAAGTTTGATGTAGTTCTCAACCTCCATCCGTACCTTTCACCATGAGAAGGCCTCCTTATATAACCTTGGAGAGGTCCAACCACTTGAGGGATCTTTGGAATAAGTTGAGGATTCATCTCCTTCAGTTGAGGATCTTCTCTAAGATCATGCCTTGACCATCTATTCGAATGCAACCACCTTCAGGAATTGAGGGATTCTTCTCTGATTTGCCTCAACAAACCCAAAATTTGCTCAGAAAAGGGTAGCGCTCCCCAAAAAGGGTGCACAGGGCACTCAAGCACTCCCCCAAAGAGGCTCAAGGAATGCTAACACTCCCTAACAGTGGGTAGGGGAGCGCTCCTCTCCAAAATTCATTTTTGAGTGGTTTTTTCAGTGGTAAAAGGCGTGTACTTCCTGTTAAGTGATTTCTCTTCTTCCAAACTAACCTTTGAGGTGTCTTAATTGTCTTTATGATGTCATTAGAGGTACGACATATGCAATATGGAAGTATGATATTTGTGACACTTGCAACACTTGTGGTCAAGATGCAACACTTACAACACTCGTAATGACAACATTTTTGACACTATCGAAGTGAGTAATTTTAAGGTGTAACAGATTGCCCCCCAAAGTACGAAGTTAGAAGACGATGATGACTAAAGTACTTTGTAGACTTTTTCAAGCAAGGGTATGGACGCAGAGACGCTGTAAAAAACTGCACACAACCACCAAACAAATATTATGACATGTTTCAAACCCCAAGGCAGGCATACCTATGCTTGAGTGATAAAGACTTTTTAGGTATGGCTGCCATAAAATACACTATGGATCCATAATTATATTCACAAAATGGTATAGCCACTGAAGATACAATGTGGATCTATACTCCTATGACCTAAACTGATTGTAGGCATGAATAATACACAGTGGATCTACAAGATGACGAGACATAGCCATGACCAATACAAAGTGGATCTATGTAACAGTATATGTGTCATAGTTCAAAAGAACTCCTTCACAACCTGGGTAAAGTACATATAAGAGTGATGGCTCAACCCAGGGTCTTCTTACCAATCCTGATGTAGTACGAATCTAACCATGTGAATAGATGTCCTGATGTCGAACATGGCAGAAGCCACTTGATTACCGGTCAATGATGTAAACCGTTAACAAGCGCGAGGGAAATCACCATTGATGTCAATGATTCCCAAGGTACTCTAGTACATTCCAATGAATGTGAATAGATGAGATGAAGTCTAACATCTGTGGAATCATACAATCAGAGTTCAATGATGTAAACCCATTATCGGACATGAGGAGGCCTGTCATTGAGGCATGCAGGTCCCAAGGTACTAACTGGTTTCTAAGTCCAGTTCCCAGATAATGTGCTAAAGTCGAAAGGAATAGACTCGTCGAAGGAGGGCCTTGATGTATCCCCCATCAATGACATGAAATTGACATAGAGATGTAATTGGTGGATCAAATGAACATGGACTGACATGGGTATTGAAATAGGATATTTGTGATGGTTGACTCTCGAGGAAGATACTTCCCTTGAACACTGAGGCACATCAGCAGAAACGTGACACGGACCAAAACTTGATAATGCAATGGATGTTGTGACTTTCGTCAGGTGACCCAAAGGAGTAAAAGAAACTCAGAGGATTGGCTCAGTACAGAGGTTCAACGGATTAAAATGCATGCAAAGACAAAGTGTCGTGTTCAAGAGCGACTATAAGAGTTACTGGTAGCGTTCTCAAAAACTGCTTGGCTTGCGTGTTTCAATTTTTCCCCCATCTAGATAGACGAGTACCTCTTTTTAATTTAACGAGCTCGAGGAGGGTAACACATGCTCGATATGACTCACCTTCGATAAGTCCCTCTTCCTTTATTTAACAAATTAGAAGAAGTAAGGGTTCGGTCCCATATGGGCCCTTCAATGTATGACTGTTTAACAAGTCCAATGAAGGTAAACTCGGTGATTTTTCATATTTAGAGAGTCTGTAAAGAACTTAAAGATGAATCCAATGTTGTCCTTTTTCATAATGTTAGTCTTGCGAGGCCAAAAAAGAGATAAATTATCACTCGAAAAATTCCCTTTCAAACTTTTTAACGAGTGGGAAAGGAAGCAAGATCACTCGGCAATCTTTTCATGTTTAGAGAGTCTAAAAAGAGCTTAAAGATGACTCCAAGGGGTTCCTTTTTCGTATATCCATGTGAGTCTGAAAAAGTGATAAAATTCTACTCGGTTACATTCTCATGTTTTTTTTAGCACGAGAAAGAACAAAGACTAAGCGCAGTATGCCCCCATCTTGAAAGCTAGTGGCTTAACTCCAAAATGATCATCAAAGGATGGAGACATGCCCTCCAAGCTTCAATTCATTCATCGACTTTGAGGTTGTCACCAATTTCTCTACTAGACGAAGAAAAAGGATAAGAGTGGATGAAAAGAAGGTTCAAGAGAGGTGATTGTTTCATTTTTTAACGAGCTTGACACTGAAAAAGAACTATGCTAAAGGCTCGAGGTTCAATCCCCAGATTGTTGTTTCATTTTTTAACGAGCTTGCGACATAGAAGAGAAACTATGCTCGTGACCTCTGTTTCATTTTTTAACGAGCTTGCCACAGAGAGAAAAACTATGCTCGTGGCCTCTCCATGATCATGGCTTCCAAGAGAATAACGCTCTGGAAGAACACCATGTCAAGGGACAAAACTCGGTCATGGCTTCCAAGAGATCTTCACTGGATGAAAGAAAATCACTCTGGAAGGAACACATGTTGAGGGTCGCGACAGGGGTAAGGAGATCGGGCTCCAATAGCCCTACTGGCTTATTATATCAGTAGAATCACATACACAAGACTGTACATGTGAATGACTAATTACAACAGGCAGAAAATTTTCATAAGCTAATTCTATCAACGAAGAGATGAGGTGACAGTCATATGTCATTAGAAAGACCAATGTATACAAGCTTAATATATCGATGAAGAGACAAGATGACAGTTATTTGTCATCAAATATACATTAAACACTACATACAAGTTACTCATAAACGTAGAAAAGATGTAATATAGAAAACTGAACAACACATAGTGAAATAAGCTTTTGTGTCAAGATGAATCCATAAATGTCTGAAATGAAAAATGGCTACAAGTCCCCAAAGTTGAATCACGGTCCTCATACTGTTTTTCCCTCAATCCTTCGAAAGCTCTTGGCTTTATAGCCTTTACATCAAAGTTTCAATATCATATAAAAATGGATCTGAAATAAATATGACTGAGAAAAATCAAATTAGATCTAATCAAGTAATATATAATCTTATCATCATAATTCGAATTTGACAGTCTGCAGGTGAAGATCATGGAACTCAAGATCTTTGTTTGGCAGCTGGGTGATTTATGTCAAGAATAGAAATATGTCATTTGGCTTCATTCTTTCGCCATATGTCTTCAAAGTTTGAATAGGAAGTTGATCTGGCTTCTGATAATTATTATCCTTCATTTATAATTGTTCCCACGCGTCCTGGAATCGAGAAAACATGATCTGGGCAAAAATAGTAGCTTTTTGCCCTGTTCTGTGCAGAAATTTTATGGAAATATGTCGCCTAAATATTGACCTATATCTCTCAAATAAAAACATATTTTTGAAAAATGAGATAGGTTTTTGTATATCTATTTGTTTTGAGAAAAAACCTCTCACATTTCTTCGATATTAGTTTTCATTTGCCCGGGATCCGCATTTCAAAAACATGTGTCAAATAGGGAAATCCCAGATCCAAACATTAGGGCTTAGAGATGGATTCGATTCTCCCAATCTATGACACCTGTAGGGAAATTGAGAGAGGTTATTGTTCTATGATGTGTTAGGAACAAAAACCTTCGCTTGTTTCTTAAAATGATCTTCCAGTCACTCAAAATAATCATTTGAAAATGATGACTCAACCTAGTAAAAATGAAGAATTTTTGTGCTTTCGGTAGCTAAAATAGCCCTGAATTTCGTGTTTTAGTTGTCGAAAGCTAGGATTTCGGTATATTAGAAGCCCTTTTGAAAAAGGCATTAGCTACCGAAACCTAAGATTTGACTTTTTTGAAGGAAAGAACAAATCAAATGTTTTTCAAACTTTATTTACAAGTTGGAACTCATTAAAATGAGCCCTAAAAAATTTAGTAGATTTTTTTCTAATGACTCTCTTAATCTCCTAATCAAATAATTTTGACCAATTTATTTGAGGAGATAACAGAGTGAGTGGTCAAATTAATCCCATTAAACATATAAATATGTGCACTTGTCGAGGCCTCATCTTGAGGATGGCTAGAACTGCCCCCAGGAGAGGGGGTTTGACCAACCATGGATTGTTGCTGTGGAAAAGGTTGAGTAAGCACAGTGGGTTGTGAATTTCCCTACAAAAGTTTGGCCACTTCATTGTGATGTGGACAGTCTCGAGTGTAGTGATCCTCACCACAAATGATACACGGGAATTTCAGTTTCCCTTGTGGTTTCTTTTCGGTAGCAGGTGTTTGAGCTTGATTTTTTTGTTGTTCATTGTTATTGGTATTTTTTGATTTATTTTTTGTCTTCTTCTTACCTATGGATTGTTGTGAAGGGGAATATTGAACTGCATTCACCTTAAAAATATGAGTTTGAGGGGAGGCATAGGAGACTGTGGTCGACTGGCAAGTAGATTGAGTTTTGACGGAACTGATAACACCGTCTGCATGAGATGAGGAAGACGGCTTGGATGGATCGGTATTAGCTCGAGCAGCATTTGGAAGAAAATCATACAAAGTACCAGATTGGGAATAAACCAAATCTAAGTACTGAGACTGAGCAATATTTTATTCCTCGGTGACTATGCCACCCATAGCGACATTGCGAGCAATCGAGGGTAAAAGTGATTTAGTAAACCATTCCACCAATAATATGTCATGAATGATTACTTTGATCATCCTTTGTCGTCGTCTCCACTCATGAATATGGTCAGAGATATGCACGGAGTCAGTTTGAAGAAGGGAGGTCAAGAGTTTAGTACCCGTCTCGTAGCAAATAAGTAGTTGAAAGTGCATGAGGAAAGACATGGAAAGGGAGTTGAAATCATGAAAAGAAGCACGTGGTAGTTCAATATACCACTTTGTTGTTGAGCCCGTAAGTGTTCGCTGGAAAAGATGCAAATGTATAGAATCATCCATGAGGGAGTTTGATGAACACCACAAATGGAAATTCATCACATGGTTATTTGGATCTTCTCCAGATTTTATGTCAAATTTCATAATATCAGAAGGAAGTTTAGCTGGAATAACTGGCCAAACCGGTGAATGAAAAATAGGATCATTAGTTAACCGAGACAAGTCTCGGAGATCCAGAGTCGCAAGGAAAGGTAGTTGTCAGTTAAGTTGCGGATAATATTGGTGTGGCATAGGAACACCAGTAGGACCATAAACTGGGTTAGGTGGATAGTTGTAACCAGTGGTCCTCCTACATACGGTTGTTGTTGACCAGGATAAATAGGATTCGATGATGGCTGAGAAACATTTGCATAACCTGGTGGGTTCTGAGCATTATAAGCCGGGTGATTTGCTTGCCCGTGAGGAGGATAAACATGTTTCCCCTGAGGAGGGTAAGAAGTCGATCCTGGAGGCAAATACACATTGGGGGGAGGATAAGCATTAGACCCTTGGGGAGCATAAGGTTGTTGTCCTTGAGGACTCCAAGTGGTGTTTGGGACACCCGGATAAGGTTGTCTATAGGATGGTTCGGAAGAGACAGGATTTAATACTCCTCCTTGTGGGTTATGATATGAGTGCCCCTCAACGTGGGGTTGGGTAAATGTGCCTCCCAAAGATACTCCCCAGGATTGTGAAGGGTTTCCAGCAAACGATCTGTAAGATTTGCGCAGGGGTTAAGTCCTACTGTGCAGAGGAGAAATCCCGGACAAGTCATCGAGATATTGGAGAGAGAATCCTAGTCGTTGATCTGGGCAGGACACGCGTCAGCATTCTGGTGAGGCATCGGGATATTGGCCATCGGGAAATCGGGGATCCCGGTGACAAGTGAATCGAGACATCGAAAGTCTCGAAATCCCGGAGGAATAGGGACCGTCCATCTACAAGGACAGGTGGCAAAGGATCGGGCACCGTCAGAGTTTTTCTCATCGGAGAATCGGGAATCAGAGTTTCACGAGTCCCGTGTTCAATTACAACAGAAACCCCCGAAATCGCGATGAAAGAAATCTCGACTGAATTTGAATCGTCAGATCAACATGTCATATAGACTTTCGATCCAACTCACGTCAGATAGGGACACGTGGCACAACCAGGTAATGACAGGTGTCAGGCAGATTCAAAACTTCAAGCACATGAAACTCACGAATCAGAGTGACACGTGGCAATATTTAACACGTGTCAAACCACGAGTGACGTTAGCAGAGTATCGGGAATCGGGGATCGGGATTTTGAAATGTTCAATTCACTTGACAACGAAAACTCCGAAATCGCGATATGTGATTTTGCGATTTGATCACAGCCGTTAAAACAAGAATGAGATCTAGATCGTTGATTTCCTTCATCGGAGAATCAGGGATCGGAACTTTGAAGTGACAAAGTCACTGGACCTCAGGAGTGTCGATTTCGAGATATGCAAAATCGCTATGCAATCTGAGCCGTCAGATCAGGCTATGACCTAGACCGTTGATTCTAGACCGTGTCGGAGCTTCGGGGATCGCAACATGAAGTGGAAAGTGAATAAAGGCAACGAGACTTCTGAAATCACGATACGTGACATTGTGATTCAATCGTGACCGTTAAAACAAGATCGCACCTGGACCGTTGATCAAACTCTACGTCGGAGTTTCGCGATTCGCGATATCAAGGAGATAAGAACACCAACAAAAAATACCAAAATCGCGATATGCGATATCGCGATACAATCTTAGCCGTTGAGTCAATATTGCACCTGGATCGTTGATTTGAACGATTTATGGAATTTGGTGAATCGAGATTTATAAGTGAAAAACATGAAGAATGTCGAAACCCGATTTAAAAGGCAAGAATAATGAAGGTTATCCAACGGTGTGGATAAGGTTTGAATGTGATCGGAGGGTTACTATTCTTCCACACACACTTAACACTTTCAGTTACAAATCCGTTAGTAAAACGGACTCATCATCGCACATTAGTTGTGGATCATTTGGCATTTCGGTTGGTTGGACAGTTGTCGTCATTTTGCCCAAGGAATTGAGAAGTTGAAACGTTGTGCCTGTGTGTATAAGAGATGAGGAAACAGACTGTGTTGAGTTAGTTGTTCTGAGGAGGAAATGAATGAGACAGTAAGGAAGAATACAGAAGAGGATGTGTGATAGGAAAGGATGCAGATGTGCAGAGTAAAATGAAATGCAGAGCAGAATAGCAGAGGAAGAGAAAACGAAGAGTAGAATAGCAAAATAGATCAGACTTACAGAACAGAGAAAGGAAGGTAAGAATTGATTTATCTGAGAAATTGTCTGTGTATTGATTATGTTTATAAATTAGGGAGGTTGGGAGGTGCTCGAGAGGACTGTTGTCCTCAGAAGTTCAAGTGGGTGCTTGAACACAGGAAGTTGTATCTTCCATTTGGTTGCAGCCAGAGAAACAAGGGTGGCAGGGTGGTGCTAGGGAGAACAGGTGTTCTCTGTTATGCAGGTTGGAGCCTGTGTAACTGGAAGTTGGTGCTTCCATCCAGTTGGTGCTGGAACATTCAGGAAGTTGG
>ML837040.1:0-15729 GCA_009831015.1 Picea engelmannii | reverse complement strand
ACCTATGGTGGTTGGTTGCAAGTTGAGCAAAGATGATATCTCACCTGATGTTGATCAAAGGACATATCGTTCAATGATAGGCAGTCTTCTGTACATCACAGCATCCCGTCCTGATATAATGCAAGTTGTTGGAATGGTAGGTCATTTTCAGTCTTCTCCTAAACAAAGTCATTTGGCAGCAATGAAGAGAATATTTAAATATTTGAAGGGAACAATGACTTATGGACTGTGGTATACTAGAAATCAAAATTTCCAGTTAACTACTTATTCAGATGCAGACTGGGAAAACTGTGTAGATGAGAGAAAAAGAACCAGTGGAGGAGCATTCTTTTTGGGTGACTCATTAGTTGCATGGCTTAGTAAGAAGCAAGGATCTATTTCATTATCCACTACAGAGGCAGAATACATTGCTGCCGCTACTTGCTGCACACAAATCTTATGGATGATACAAACTATGGCAGATCTAAAGGTAACTTACACTGATCCTATTCCAATTCATTGTGACAACACCAGTGCCATTAGTGTCTCCAAGAATCCTATTCTTCATTCCAAGACTAAGCATATTCCAATCAAGTACCATTTTCTCAGAGAACAAGTTACAAACAGAATTGTTCAACTGAACTATATACCCTCTACAGAACAAATTGCTGACATTTTTACAAAACCATTAGCAGCGACCCCTTTATGATATCTTCGTCAAAAATTGGGGGTGATAATTTCTGGTGTTTAAAAGGTTCACCTGGTCAGGGGGAGTGCTTATTGAATATCTGGTGAATTTCCTAAATGCTTATAGATGACAGGGGGAGTTTGTTTTGCAACAATATCAGAGGAAGAATATTTCTTCTTTGACATTGATGTCAAAGGGGGAGAAAAGATCACGTTCGGTCGAACCGAAGCAGAATCATTTCGAGAGCAGAGTTGAAGAGCAGAAGCAGAGTTGAATCCAAAGGCACTTGGGTGCTTGTGTTGCCATCAATGCCAAAGGGGGAGATTGTTGGCAAATTCAGTGAACAGACAACGAATGCTTGTCATTGATGACAACAGTGGAGATGGAAGGATAAGAGATTCGAACGTAAAAGCTCAGGAGGAACAACATTGAGGAAAACGCGCATAGCAAAGCTCGAGATACAGGAGTTTTCAAAGGAGAAGGAAGATGGTGACCGTTGGATCCCATTCAAATCTCCCGAAAGGCCGACGGTTGTCAGATCTGTAAGAGTCGTGCAGGGTTTAAGTCCTACTGTGCAGAGGAGAAATCCCGGACAAGTCATCGGGATATTGGAGAGAGAATCCTAGCCGTTGATCTGGGCAGGACACGCGTCAACATTCTGGTGAGGCATCAGGATATTGGCCATCGGGAAATCGGGGATCCCGGTGACAAGTGAATCGAGACATCAAAAGTCTCGAAATCCCGAAGGAATAGGGACTGTCCATCTGCAAGGACAGGTGCCAAAGGATCGGGCACCGTCGGAGTTTTTCTCATCGGAGAATCGGGAATCGGAGTTTTACGAGTCCTGTGTTCAATTACAACAGAAACCCCCGAAATCGCGATGAAAGAAATCCCGACTGAATATGAACCGTCAGATCAACATGTGATCTAGATTGTCGATCCAACTCACGTCAGATAGGGACACGTGGCACAACCAGGTAATGACAAGTGTCAGGAAGATTCAAAACTTCAGGCACATGAAAGTCACGAATCAGAGTGACACGTGTCAAACCACAAGTGACGTCAGCAGAGTATCGGGAATCGGGGATCGGGATTTTGAAATGTTCAATTCACTTGACAACGAAAACTCTGAAATCGCGATATGCGATTTCGTGATTTGATCGCAGCCATTAAAACAAGAATGAGATATGGACCGTTGATTTCCTTCATCGAAGAATCGGGGATCAGAACTTTGAAGTGACAAAGTCACTGGACCTCAGGAGTGTCGATTTCGCGATATGCGAAATCGCGATGCAATCTGAGCCGTCAGATTAGGCTATGATATAGACCGTTGATTCTAGACTGTGTCGGAGCTTCGGGGATCGCAACATGAAGTGGCAAGTGAATAAAGGCAACGAGACTTCCAAAATCACGATACGCGACATTGCGATTCAATGGAGACCATTAAAACAAGATCGCACCTGGACCGTTGATCAAACTCTACGTCGGAGTTTCGCGATTTGCGATATCAAGGACACAAGAACACCAACAGAAAATACCAAAATCGTGATATGCAATATCGCAATACAATCGTAGCCGTTGAGTCAATATTTCACCTGGATCGTTGATTTGAACGATTTATGGAATTTGGTGAATCGAGATTTATAAGTGAAAAACATGAAGAATGTCGAAACCCGATTTAAAAGGCAAGAATAATGAAGGTTATCCAACGGTGCGGATAAGGTTTGAATGTGATCGGAGGGTTACTGTTCTTCCACACACACTTAACACTTTCAATTACAAATCCGTTAGTAAAACAGACTCATCATCGCACATTATTTGTGGATCATTTGGCGTTTTGGTTGGTTGGACAGTTGTCGTCATTTTGCCCAAGGAATTGAGAAGTTGAAACATTGTGCCTGTGTGTATAAGAGATGAGGAAACAGACTGTGTTGAGTTAGTTGTTCTGAGGAGGAAATGAATGAGATAGTAAGGAAGAATACAGAAGAGGATGTATGATAGGAAAGGATGCAGATGTGCAGAGTAAAATGAAACGCAGAGCAGAATAGCAGAGGAAGAGAAAATGAAGAGTAGAATAGCAGAACAGATCAGACTTACAGAACAAAGAAAGGAAGGTAAGAATTGATTTATCTGAGAAATTGTCTATGTATTGATTATGTTTATAAATTAGGGAGGTTGGGAGGTGCTTGGGAGGACCGTTGTCCTCAGAAGTTCAAGTGGGTGCTTGAACATAGGAAGTTGTAGCTTCCATCTGGTTGCAACCAGAGAAACAAGGGTGGCAGGGTGGTGCTAGGGAGAACAGGTGTTCTATGTTATGTAGGTTGGAGCCTGTGTAACTGGAAGTTGGTGCTTCCATCCAGTTGGTTCTGGAACATTCAGGAAGTTGGTGCTTCCATCCAATTGGTGCTGGAATACTCAGGGAGTTGGTGCTTCCTTCTAGTGGGTGCTAGAGAAACCAGAGAGTTGGAGCTCTCAAACAAGTTGTAGCTTGTAAGACAGAGGTAGCAGCCTCACATTGAGTTGGTGCTCAATTGTAAATGATGTACAGAACTGCAAAAGACTGCCTATCATTTCGAAGAAGAAGAGGTTTTCTCCCTTTATGGGTTTCCTCGTGAAAATCTGTCTCTGTGTGTACTTCAAGTGTGACTGATGGTCTTTACTTTTACTGTTCATATGTTTTACATTGTTGATGACCACATGAAGAAATATTAATAATGTTTTAATAGACTTAAAATTGTTTAAGCTTATATACAACTGATTCACCCCCCCCTCTCAGTTGTTTTAGTATTTCCAACAGGTTTCCCTTCAGTTGGTTGTATTTGGCTGGAAAGGGTCTGCATTCTCTGGTGCAAATATGTCCCGGGAAGATCATGCGGAACATGTGGAGTTGTAGAGTGAAAGTTTGTAAAAGTGGGGGTAGGGATCGAAGTGCATTGGGAATGAGTAGAGGTGATGAGTCCAACATTAGGATGGGCTTGTGTTGACGTAACAGTAGATTTAATGACCTGATTGATGGGGTGATTCATAGTTTGACCGGATGGGCCTATTTCACCAGAAGGGTCATGAGGATGAAAGGGTTGTCGAATAGATTCAAAATGCTCATAAAGATCACGTCCTGTCGAATTCCTCCATACAGAATGAGCAGGTGTGGGATTTGTATCTACTACAATAGTAGGATGAATAGGAGTCCTATACTCATCACCAAAGGTTGGTTTTGTGGATCCCATATATGTTTCGGTAAAATCTCTCTCTGATAACTGTGGGACCTCTTCGTCTTTGACGTTCCCAAGGGAGTCTAAACGAAGCAAAATTGGTTTGAGAGGGGTTACCGACACAGATGTAGTGTGAGGAGTGGGATTCTCAACTGTAACCAAAGCGCCTTCTTGATTGTCTAACGGAGGAGTAACAACACTCCCAATGTCATATTGAGTTTCTACCTCTCCACAGTAGTTGTCTTCTGGAGGGTTAGGAGGTAAGGGTTGGTAGCCTTCCAGAGGCAGCCCTTGCATCCTACGTGATCGGTGAAGACCTCTATCGTCTACAGGATCAATTTTGGAGAATAAAAATACATGCTAAAAATCTAGGGCCAACTAACAAAAAGAAACAACATACGCAAATAAAATCTAGGAATCAAAACCAAGCAAAAAGGACTTCTCTCAATGATCGTACTAGTTGGTGATGAAATCCAACGTCGCGTGATCAAGTCAAGAAGGGGCTAGGATATGGTGGAACAATTACAATTGCGACATGCTTAACGAACTTTCACCTTGATGCAAGCTTCCACACAATAGTTGTGGATTTACCCTCCAAGGAGCCCGAGTGAGTTTGACCAATGTCTGTTCCGGGTACGGTGAGACTTCCCTTCATTGTCACCTCGTGTAAGTACCTAAGGATTACGGCAACTAAGGACACCAACTCATAATCATCCCCTGGGCGGGTACAGTCGACAGTCTGATCCGAACGTATGGACAGAATAACAAGTCTGAAATCAACTCGAGAGGCTCCCACACATAATCGTGGGTATACTCTCAAGTGACCCCCAATATACGATCTGACCACTACAAACAATTAAACCACGGAGGGATAATCTTCTTAATTCACCCGAATGCAACCTCGTGTGTAACTCCTGTGTGAGAGGGGGAACCCAGAAAGCCTATACCACAATTGGATTTGACTCTCCCTATCTCAGGATGCTAATGTTTGTTTTGAAAAACTTTGGAGAGTTGTACTCACAGCCTAATCCAAAGTGTTAATCCTAGTCTAATGTTGGTGGAAGATCCTAAAAACAAAAATGTTCTAGATAAATTTTAATTAGCGATGATTTTACGGATGTTCTTTACTCAAAGGGTGTATGACAATGAAACTGATGGTATGATATCTCAATTCCCAAAAATGCACAAGAAAATGATAAGCAATCATTTCTTTCGATGAATGCCTATTTAAGGGAAAGAGAAAAAGTTGTTTTCACTATCAAACACTAAGATGCAATGTCCTCATACAAGTGTTTCTCAATCAAATCCAATGCAATGTTAAAAATTTCAGAAATGCCTTCTAACATCCAAACCAATCACTAAAATATGTCATTTTTCTTATATTTGAATGATAATCAGATGTAAAACTTCTAATGTCAATCAGACTTCAGGATTAAACAATTAGAAGCAAACCTCACACAAACAAAAAATACACTCTCGTCGTGAAATAGACAAGAAGGACAAAGATAACCAAATTGCAAACAAGAACCAAAAAACCTCAAACAAAAGAGAAATGATGGAAAATTGACTTCAAAGATCAAATGAAAAGGTTCACAGACCTTTGGATTTTCTCACAAAAGTTTCCACTCAGTCAGATAAAGGAGAAGAAGACAACAAGTTAACTTTAGGTCAGCAAAGACAAAGAGTGACTTTAAGGCAAGGAAATAAAACGTCAAAATCCCAAACAAGAAGAGATCAATCCTTAGAAAATAGAGTGTTGAAGGCCAATACCAAGATGGACTGAGAGTATGAGACCCTAAGCAAATGCAAAAGGCAAAAATTGAACTTCAGAAATTCAAAACCTAGATGATTTTCACTGAAAATGGGATAGTGCTCTGGTGTAAGGGGTACCAGAGCGCTCCAACACTCTGTGTAAGACCACCAGGGAGTGTTGGTGCTCTGGTAGAAAGGGCAGGGGAGCGCTCTGCTGCAAAAGCTCAGAAAAATGCCGAGAAACTCAAAAAATCAAGAAAATTCAGTCAATCAGGGTAATCATGCTGACATAAAGAGGCAATCAAACAAATATAAGAATAAAAAAGACAATATGGGGAAGGTCAAATTAGTGGGCAAAGAGCTAAAACAAGATCTAGGAATGGAAACAAAAATCAGAGCTCCTCCCCAGTGGAGTCGCCAATTTATGTTGTAGGTGAATCCCCCTGCGGACAAGTGGATTCCCTCTTGGTCTCTAGACTCCTAAGGCCAAGACATAAAAGTGATTAACATGGACACTGACTTTCCTTTAGATATAATCAAGCTAATAAATGAAAGAGAATGAGAAAGATATATACCTTATTAGCAACGTTTGTCCTTGCAAAGTCCTAGCCGAGCTTCTATCCCGAGCTCCTTGATAGGTCCTGTAAAACAAACAAAGGTACAAAAGACTTCCTACTCTACTGAGATAAGCTCAAACATAGATCCATCTACTGCAGACAAACTCATATGGAACAAGCATAAGTTTGAAATAAATGGGCCAAGCATGGATTATTAATGAGAACAAGTAAAAGTACTTACAATCTCTTGAATGAAGGTGCAGCAGCTTCTTCCAGTTCTCCTTGTCCAACCCCTTTGCTCAAGTAATCTCCACTAATTGCTTTGATGAAATCTCACTCATCAGATCATAAGTTTGATGTAATTCTCAACCTCCATCTGTACCTTTCACCATGATAAGGCCTCCTTATATAACCTTGGAGAGGTCCAACCACTTGAGAGATCTTTGGAATAAGTTGAGGATTCCTCTCCTTTAGTTGAGGATCTTCCCTAAGATCACGCCTTGACCATATATTTGAATGCAACCACCTTCAGTAATTGAGGGACTCTTCCCTGATTTGCCTCAACAAACCCAAAATTTGCTCAGAAAAGGGTAGCGCTCCCCCAAAAGGGTGTATAGGGTGCTCAAGCACTTCCCCAAAGAGGCTCAGGGAGTGCCAGCACTCCCTGACAGTGTGTAGGGGAGCACTCCTCTCCAAAATTCATTTTTGAGTGGTTTTTTCAGTGGCAAAAGGCTTGTACTTCCTGTCAAGTGATTTCTCTTCTTCCAAACTAACCTTTGAGGTGTCTTAAGTGTCTTTATGATGTCGTTAGAGGCACGACATATGAAAGATGGCAGTATGATTTTTGTGACACTTGCAACACTTGTGGTCAAGATGTGACACTTACAACACTCATAATGATGACACTTGCGACACTATCGAAGTGAGTAATTTTGAGGTGTAACACACACGTGGCAGGTTTAGAGGATGTCCACACCACCCTCGATGACATCATCCTACCATGTATCAGTTACACTCCAAGACTTCAAAATTTCGGGCTTCAGGAGATCCAACACTAGCACACTCAAATTCTCCCAAATGCCAAACTTCCAAACAATTGTTTCCCAGAGCTTTAGGACTTCTGGGCTCCAAGACTTCAGAGATTTCCTCTACATTACTCCCCATTTCTCCCGAACTCTGAATTTTTGAACTGCGCTACTCCAGAGTTTCGGGAAACCGGGACTTCATTAATTTTCAATGTTGATCACCACACAAACCTCAAACTAACGAACCTCTGAAACCCCGCACGACTAAACAATCCAAATGAGTTTCAGACTTCAAGACTTCGGGAAAAATTCCATCCTCCGCAAACTTCAACAGATTTCCCTGAACTCTGAACCGTCGAACCACTCGGGGAAAAATCTACAGCCCTCCTCCTTCTGGATGATCTACGACTGAGATTCACTATGGGACTTCGGAGCTTCGGGCTTCGTCTCCTTTTCTCGACAGAACTTTAATCTCACCGAAGTAGCGAAGTCAAAAGGAATTGGGGGTTATCCGTTGTGATCCTCTTCTAGATCTGACAGCTAGGAAGGGTTTACCTTCCCCTGAACCGATCCTATGGTTCAAATTCAATTTTGTGGCCCTTAACCACGGTTACTATTACAACTTGCTCCACCACTCCTCTTGAGCTTTCAATTACAACCCAGAAGCTCTCTCAACGCCCCTCTGGCACTCTTTTCATCAATTCTCTGTGAATTCCTTACTTCAAATTCCACATACATTGCCCATCCAAGTTCAGTGTTGAAACCATGGGCTATGATACCATATTGTAACATCCCCAACCACTGGGAAATGCCACTATAATCAGGCTCTTTTCAATTCAATACTGCTCTAATACCAAGTTCCGATAGAAAACCTATAGCACACCCCATTCTTAGGCCACTGGGCTATGCATGCTATGATACCAATTTGCAACACACCCCCAGCCACTTGTTGGGGCATGTCACTTGAAGAACTTCTTCATTTACACTATATATAAGTTCAAACAGACATATGTATGTATATTATGCTAAAACATAGATTCATGCAGAAATGACAGTAAAAACATACATGCAGCAAACACAGGCAATTCTTATAAATATCAGATATGTACTTAAACACAACATGTAAAATTAACACAATTGGTACTTATCTTTTTATTGATTTCCATCAACTGCGTGCAGACCTTCCACAAACCTCCCAGCCATGGACCACGCTACTCATCACTCTCAGTAATGGGTCACCCCCGAGCTGGGAATATCTTCCCAGTGTGCAATTTTATTTATTTTTATTTGAAAAGCTCTTTTTATACAATAGACTATCAACATAGTCACGTTGGCAATTAACACCAGACCACATTAAGCGCACACTGGAGTGTAACATAAGCTAACAACTCTTCAACATACGGGGTAGGTATCACAAATTTTAGTAATATCTATGTGATAGGTTGGGTTCGAAAACCTGGTGCTCTTTCATTTATTCACTATACGGCCTTCAAAAATCGACCAAAATCCCTCGTAGGTAGTCAACCAACAAATCAAGATGCAATGCAGGTAAAAAATATCTCTATTGTCAGGTCAACACATAACCATTTCAAAAACCAAGTTTTAGTTTATAACAGTCACGACAAGGAAGAACGAGGATTGAACAGTTGGGTGGGTGAGACAATTCTACAAGTGGGGTTTGTAAAACGAAACCAAAACCTCCATTATTTTTAAAACAAAGTTTGACACAATTGCTTCTAAGGTGTCTGTGAGGCAAAAACCCGACTTTGCATACAAAAATTGTGGAATGGTAACTCTACAGGGCCACAAGCCTCTCATGGATTGAGCGGGAAGTAAGAATAACCATATTAAAAGAACCCAGAACCCAATTGTCTCTTTTGTTTACCATAAAACCCTCTAGGATTCTACCACGAGACATGGGTGGAAACAAAAAAAAAAATTCATAGAATCTATCAACAGCAAGGACCAATTATAACCAATCATCCACCCCAGGCGTAGCCATAACTGAATCACTTCAACATGAAGGAGCATTAAACAAATTCCAACTTGCAACATTCGAACGCCAACCAATATTGTTTGCACAAACAGAGCATACATTCAACCATTGTATCCTTCAGAAAGAAAACACTCTGCATACGAATTCTAAAAGCCAACACAGAGATTCTATTCAGAGCGAGGTTACAATGATGAATGGAAGGGCGAGATTCACCATACATGTGAGGAAGCACCGAAAAAACCCAAATACCACCACTATACTCCCAACGGCCGAGCGAAATGGAGGCAAACTAACCAGAGCAACCAAAAATGCACGACAAAGTGAGGGTGGTGAGCTCAAGGTGGGGTAATAACGACGTGCAGTAAATGCACGTCGCTTCTCCACCCTCTCATTAATTGTTTCCAACCATAGCTAGGACAGAGCTCATCTAAACTTTCATAAACGCATTAATAAACCATATTCAAATCCAATCATGTCACTTCCACTTTGCCAATTTGAAACGAAAACCCCATGCACCATAGTTGTTATACCAACACCATAACATGATATGTCTCATATTCACTTCTAACAAGTTCCAATTTGCAAAGATCGAATTGACCTCAAAACAATTACATAAACCATAACTATTATCCACCAAACATAACCAAATACCAGGAACACAATATGCCATGAATGCAATATGTCATAACCAATGTGTAAGTGAGTTGAAGTTTGAATGTTAAACATATGTCAAAGTAGATGTATAGCAGTTATAACCAAAGTGTTTGTCACTTCGAACATTCTTTTGATTTTTAAGTTGTCATTTGTTATCATCATTGATTGTATGTGAAAACTTATTCAAACTCTTGTGTTTTTCTCAAGCTGTAAAATCATTTCGTAAATTTGTCATGAGCGCAATTCAGAGAAGCATTTTATTTTTTCACCATTATTTCAACAAGGGGGTCCCACCTATTTAGTCTCTTATTAATATGTACGTATATAAATAACAAGGCAATGCAACCAATTTGCATGCAGGTACCCCACGTTACGCTTATGGGCGTCAACAAATTGGCAACTCCATAGGGAAATTTGTTTCTAACAGATTCAGAACTTAGAATCTCCAGTTTTGTAGACCGTTAGAAGTAGATGATTAAAAAAACTGTTGAAGAGAATAGTTATGCAACAGGGGGAAAAAGATGGTTTAAGGGAAATAATGAGACATGATTTTGGGAATAATTTATAGAAAGTGGTACGTATGAGGGAGTTTGGTCTTATATGCATAACATTTGATCAATATGTAAGATATAATGCTTCTTAAAGTATCAAGGAGAATATCCTGATATTCTCTTTGGATCTCGGGATGGAGGGAAAAAAGGAATAGCAAAAACAGGTAAGAAGACAAAATCAATTATCCTACAACAGTATTGAAAGCAAAAAGAAATTTCAGCGATGTCTGAAAGGAGGACATCGTGACAATTGTGTGTATCTTATTTTCCGTTGATCAACAATATTTACAAAATGACAATATTATGGAAAAACTGATCCAGACTTTATTTTTGATAATTTAAAAAAACAAAACAACATAAATAAAAAAACTCAACAAACCAAAGTAAAAGAAAACAGTAAAACAAAAGACTATATACAATAGTCATTTTTTATTTTGCAAGTGTTTAACGATCAAGTTGGTTCCACATAATGTTTCAAGTGGGAACCATTGGTATTGTAAGAGAACAACTGCTCTTCCAAATCCTTTAGGAGGTATGAGTTTGCACCTAGGATAAAAGCAATTTTGAAAGGACCTAGCCACAGTTTTTGGAACTTAGAGTGTCTTCCTCTCTCAGTGTGGGCTAAGTCCCATAGTAGGAATTTCTCATCAATCTTGAATTCAAAAACTTTTGCTCGTCTGTTAAAATATTTGTTTACAGTTTGTTGCCTTCTTTTAATGTTCTCCAAGGCAAAATTCCTTTGTTCTTCTAGGTCTAACAGTGCATTTACCCTATGGGGAACATTGGAAGAATTTAATTCTTCAATATGTAGCATCAGTCGTAAGGAGAAAATTTCTAGCTCAGTAGGAAGAATAGCTTCTTGACCATATACAATTTGAAAGGGAGTACAATATGTACTTGCTTTGGAGGTTGTGTGATCTTCCCAAAGAGCATAAGTGAGGAGTGTGTGCTATTGGCGAGGTTTGTCTTCTATAATCTTCTTTATGATCCTAACCAAATTATTATTACTGGACTCTGCTTTCCCATTTCCCTGAGGGTAATAAGCAGATGAAGTGAAATGTTTGACCCCTAACTTAGCCAGAAATTGAGTTAATTTTGCATAAATTAAGGTTGGGCCATTGTCCGTAATAATCTCTAATGGAATGCCAAATTTTCTGCATCGCATGAGAAATTTTCTAAGATGACCAAAATGATCCAAACGATTATTTGAATAGACAGTCAAATCATCAAGATAAACTTAGATAATTTTACCGATCATATCGTCAAAATCTATCTGCATAGCTCTTTGAAAAGTGGCACCTACATTAGACAAGCCAAAAGGCATGTGTTCATAATAAAATGTGCCCCAGCGTGTAGTAAAAGTGGTTTTATACCTATCAATCCTCTTTACCTTGATTTGATTATATCCAAAAAATCCATCAAGTAAGGACATCATGTGTGACTCTGTAACTTCTTGTAAAATCATTTCCATATTAGGGAGAGGAAAATGATCTTTGACACTCGCTCTATTCAATGCACAGAAATCGAAACATAATCTGATCTGACCAGTAGTCTTCCAAACAGGGACCAGATTTGAAACCCACTTGGAATACTTAACTAGAAAGATTATACCAGCTTTCAATAATTTTTCCAACTCTTTCCTAATAGTACCTTCGAGTGAAGGGTTAATAGGTATTTGTTTTTTCCTAACTGGTTTTACCCCTTCCTTGATAGGAATGGCATGTTGTATAAGATCAGAATCAAAACCATGAAGATCCTCGTATGACCATGCAAAAACATCTTGAAATTCATGAAGTAACTCATTGAATTTCATATTTTCTTCATGAGAACATTGGGCACCTAGTTTAATGATCTTTGGAGATTCAAGTGTCCCAAGGTTCAAGGAAATGGTATCACCTACTTTCCTTTTCGACTCCTCTTCTTTATGTGTCTCTTTTTTGCCTACATCACTCGATGAAAATGAACTTTCGAGAGGAGTCAAGCCTTTAGGAAATTTGTCATCTTCAATAGATATGATTTCTTTTGGATTAAATGGTTCATTTTGTATGAAATCGCAAATGCCTTTGTCACTCACGAAAAAATTGCCATGACTTTATGTTATCGGGGATGTGAGGACGATATGGAGATTGGAACGTACAATCGGGTCATTGAGGTAAAAAAATTCGGGTAGGAGATGTTGCAAACACAACTAACCTACCATCCATTGAATTGAGTTCCCTCTTAACATGAGTGATGGTAAATGATATCAAGTTCGAAATAAGCATCCAAACAGCTTGGGTATAGCGTTTAAGCAACTTGTTTCTTGGAGAATAGATAGTACGTACAAGGTTCACCATAAGTTCAAAATCACCAAAAACTGTAAGGTGGCCACAACCAAGGTTACATGCATTTTCGATGCCTAATAGTAAGGCCTCAAACTCGGTGACATTGTTTGTGCAAGCAAATTCTAACCTATAAGAAAAATTGTGGATTTTACCTATTATAGGATAATAAAGAATTATGTCGGCTCCATTACCTTTATTTGAGCATGAGCCATCAAAATGCATGTGCCACATGCCATCGTCAAAATCAATTGGTTCAAGGACAATGTCATCCTCATCAACAAAGATAGAGTATACTCCCAAATATTCTTCGAGATAATTTACGTTAGGTTGGAGAACACTCTCTATATATGATGAAATTATTCCTTCCCTAAGGACTATAATATTCTTTTCATTCTGAGGGACAGACAGATGTGTTCCGTCAAGCGAAAGACATCCACCTGTTAAGGCTTGGCAGTCTCTTCCTAAAATAATTGTATAGTTTCTTACTGGCATATCAATTACAGCATGGATGATGAGGGTTGTTCTTATCTTGGGGTGTGCACAGAGAACTAAGGTTACATCCTTGATTTTTCCTATAGTTGATTGTTGCAAACTGTTATAAGAGAGCATGCTTCTAGAATTTTCATTAGTGCATGACAAGCCAAGCTCTTCCATGATAATTTTTGACATTACACTTGGACCAAACCCACCATCAATTAGGCAACAATGAGTTATTTTATCCATAATTTTTACAGAAATATAAAAAGGGGGATTTTTTACAGGGTTCCTAAAATTATTTACACCAATCTTATTTACTGTTGAATCCTCTTCCTTTGACTCTTCAAAAAGATTGGCTATAGTAGAAACTTACCTTCCATAAAATTCTTGAGATGCTTTTGTTGTTCTAGGATGGAAACCATGTCCAAAAGAGTAGCATCAGCCTTTATATTAGCCAATTGGTTAAGGATGTTATATTTAGAAGAGGGAAGAGGGGAAGACACTCCTTGATTGTTCAAAACTATGACATCGTGTGTATCAATACTTTGAGAAGATGTGCTTGGTGTGGAAGAAGTACGAGGAGGGTGGTATTTACCCTTGGACGTGTAAGTCTTGTTTCTGGTATTGATTACCATAATATCCTCTGGTTCAACCCAATATAGAACAACGATTGTGGTATCGGGCCTTTTGCCAAAGATCTTATCCCTGGCATTTTTCTTAACTTTGCAAGTACTTTCTTCATGATTTTCTTCACAAAAGTCACACCAACTGCGAGACATAATGGCCTTTGGCTGAAAAGTATTTTCATTAGAATTCTTAAAAGGCCCTCAGGAAGAAGAAGATGCCCCAAGGGCAGGTTAAGAAACACTTCCCTTTCGTTTATAGGCTATCATCCTATTGTTCATATCTTGCACAAGTTGTAGGAGGGCAGACATATATGTTTTCTTGACTAAGTTCCCTTTAGGGAGACCCGTTCTTTCGAGTTTCTCCTCATATTCTAGACAAGTATGAATAGTCGAACCAAGATTGTCAATAGCCTTCTCTTCGAGTCTATGATGATAAGGAGAAGGTAGTGCATTATAATAATGCATGAAAGCAGCCTGATTTTAGGGGCAAATTAGTTTGGGGATTTTATTGTATAATTTGGTGAAGCGAAGGTTAAAAGATTTAATTGTTTCACCATATTTATAAGGAATATTGTTGTATTCCCTTAACTTCTCAGCTGGACTCTTGGACTGTCCATAAGTGGACTTGAACCAATAAACTAATTCTTCCCATGTGGAAAGAATTTTGGGAGGGAGATAAAAAAAATCTGTCGCGATTTTCCCTTCAAGGGAGTTGACAAATACACACATGCAAGTGTCGTTATCGTTAGCCACGATATTATGACAAGCATTAGAAAATGCTACTAGGTGTTCATTTGTAGTAATAGTGTTATTTTCCAAAAACTTAGGTAAATGCTCCTTAAACTTAGGTAATGTGTGAGTAGCAGGTGTCAGATTCAAAGGAGAAGACACGTGCCATGGGGTAGTCGTAGCATCTTCTTTGAACTGGAAAAGGCCATATTTCTTTATCACTTTAGTATGATTGGTAGTGGATTGAACAGGGACTTGATGACTATATATACTACCAATTACTGACGAAGTAGAAGGTTGGGAGGAGGAGGCACCTCTGGTTCCACTACCACTACCCACAGATGTTATGTTGAAGGTAATAGGTATGAGTGATGAAGGTGAACTAGCAGAATCAGATAAAGTTCTCCTTAGAGCACTTTCTTGTGTTGATAAGACAATTTTCCTCCTTCCTATTTCAAAAATAGGAGTAGCCCCAGGGGACAATCCTCTTCTCCTTCGAGATATCAGAGGATTTGAGGACATGAAAAAGAAAACCAAGGATTTAGGAAAAGAGAGGTTATTGTTGATTTCTGGGCTACCTTTGCCTGGCTTCCCAACGTTCACGTATACTTATATCTCTTTCAATTACTTCCCAAGAGCGTTCAAGTTCATCATGAGTACTACCAGTTCCTAAAATAGTGTTGAATAAGTTCAAAGCAATGTTATTTTGGTCATCAAGACCATTTCCAATATTGGGTTGTCTTGTAAGAGGTACTGTCACGGAAAAAATCAGTCAAGGAGTATTCATATAAATCAGAAAATGGAAGATAATCATGATACAATAAACTAGAGAGATATGAAAGATCTCCCCAGTATGGTCACCAAAAAAATGTTGAGGAAAAGGTATGGAAAACCTTACTCAAGTATTTTCAGATCTTACCGAGCTAACACAACATAGTTGGGAATGTCACCCAGGGTTTATAGCCTCAAAAACAATCGCATAATCCATAAGTGTTAAGTACAAAGGATTAAGGATGGTTTTTATGTGTTATATATAATAGTACAAAAGAAATAAACTTAAACAAAGTTACATGAATGTGTATAGAAATTACACAAATGTGTACATGGATGTTACACATTATTTTCGTCATCCCTATGATCGTTAATGATGTAAACCTAT
>ML837039.1:26747-38368 GCA_009831015.1 Picea engelmannii | reverse complement strand
ATAATTTTTTTTTTATTTAAAAAAAAACTTTATATATATATATATATATATATATATATATATAGGGGTCTCATAGACCAATTTAGTGTCTGGCTTGGTAGTGACTTTAAAAATAGATTATTATTATAAAGTAAAGGGCGAGGTGATATTGGGGTATATATATATATATATATATATACTTTTGAGAAGATAATTAGATAAATAAAATAAGATCTAGACATCGTAATACGTGTAGATCGTAATATTCTTGTTCAGTACTCCTATCTCATCGGCATCTTAAAGCCTTAACTAAGGATGTGATTACTTATGAATCTTCCTCTTCTACCTCATTGGGGTAGGAGGATAACACATCTCTTGATCCTTTTATGGTTCTAGCTAGCCAACTTGTACATTAGGTGATATATGTTGGGTTGTTATATTCTTTGCAGTGAAAGTCGAGTCGAGGTAGATCGATTGACGATCGATGGTCGAGGTGGATCGACAACAAGTCAAAGGTTTAGGAAGTCGACCGAGCAAAGTCAAAGTCGAAGGGATCGACGGAAAGTCAACCAAAAAGAGGTCGAAGTGCGAGCACGAGACGAACGACTAGAGACCGAATGAAGGCCGTCTGGTAACCCGACTTGGAAGTCGACTGTAACAAAATCCCTAGATTTGCGGGATTTGTAGCCAATGATATGCGTGGATTTGTAGCCAATGATATGAGTGGATTTGTAACTATTTTTGGGCACCGATATTTAGGGGTTTTCCTATTGTAAATCCTATAAAGAGGCGTGTTGTAAGGACGTAAAGGCTAATGTTTTAATCGTGTAATGCACTTATGCAAGTTAATGCTTGTGTAGGTATAGGTTGTTGGTCATGTATATGTAAGTCGATTTGGCTACATGGTTGTTCTTGCTTGTGCATAAGGGTATGATGTCGATTGTGTCTTAGGTTTAGACCAAGGTTAGGCGTGTAACCTTTTATTCTGATTGAATAAGACAACAAGAAAGAAGAACACTCAAAGGTATGTTGGTTTCTCCCGGTTAAGGGTTTCAGGGTAAAATCTTGGTGTACTGTGTGATTGTTTGTTTCATTTACGTTCTTGATTAAATTCTTCTTCTCTTCTGCTAGTAATAGTGTGGAAGTGTCCTTCATTTCTTGAAATGTGGTATCAAAGCTTAGGTTTTCTCTGACAAGTGAGTGTTAAGAGTGTGCTATTCTTTGGCGAGTATACCATTTGTCAATCTTGAATATGAGAACTAAACCCTAGGTATAGTAAGAGTCGTAAGTCATAAATTGTGTTAAAGATCGTGGTAAAGAATGGCGAGCAGTTCCAGAATAGAGATAGAAAAATTCCATGGCCTGAATTTTGAGCTTTGGAAGCTTAAAATGGAAGATCTTATTGTGGATCGAGAACAATGGACAACGATCTGTCCAAGTAACCAGCTGACAGGCATGTCAATGAAAGAATGGGAGAAAATCGAAAGAAGAGCAAGAAGTATGATTAAGATTTGTCTTATAGATTCGGTGTTGTCGAATGTTTTGGGTGAAGATTCAACCAAGAAACTGTGGGACAAGATGGGAAGCTTATACCAGTTGAAATCTATGGTAAACAGGTTGTTTCTAAAAAAGAAACTGTATCTTCTGAGGATGAGCGATGGAAATTCAGTGACTGAGCATTTAAATATGTTTAACTCCATGTTAGGCCAGTTATCATCTGTGGATATTAAGATCACTAATGAGGAGAAGTGTATAAGCCTATTATGTTCTTTTCCAGACTCCTAGGATAGCTTAGTCGTGGCTATTGGGAGTAATACAACCACAATAGCGCTAGAGGACATGGTTTCTTCTCTGTTGTCAGAAGAAATGAGAAGAAAGAACATGGAAGGATCGACCAAAGATGCTCTGGTAATGAGAGGTCGATTGGTAGATAGAGACAAAGGTAGATTCTCTGGTAGAAAGTTCAAGTCGAAGGGTAGATCTAAATCATCGGTTAAGTCGATGCGAAGATGATGGAAATGTGGTAAAGCTGGTCATTATAAAAAACACTGCAGTTCAAAGGAAATGGAAGTCAGTGCTGGATCCGACGAGAAGCAGTTGTCTGAGAGAAAGATGACCTCAGAGAAGGGAGGTGATGTGTATCTAGCGTCTACTAGTACACAGTCAGATCAAGATGCTTGGTTGATCGACTCAAGAGCGTCATATCATATGACACCACATAAGGAATGGTTCTGTGAGTATGAAAAATATGATGGGGGGATGTGTTCTTGGGGGATGACTCGACAACCAGAATTGTCAGATGGGGAAGAGTCTGACTGACACTGCAAGATGGGAGGAAAATAGCCCTTCCAGGTGTGCTACACATTCTAGGTTTGGAAAGAAACTTGATATCTGTTAGCAAGATGAGTGATGCAGGTGTGCATACTTTGTTTCAGAAGGATTCATGCAATATGGTCAAAGGTGTGATGGTCTTAATGAAAGGAGTTCGGATTGGTACCCTGTACAAGCTGTTAGGGAATGACGACTTGATTGGATGCAACATCATCGTTGCTCTTGAAATCGACTCGTTCGTGACTTGACCCAACTCGATGTCGACACAATTCGACTCAAATCGATCCAAGTCGGTTCAAACCAACTCAAAAAGACATGATGAGAATGACTCGACCATGTTATGGCACGAGAGGATGGGACACATTGGAGAAAAAGGACTTTGGGCTATGCAAAGCAAAGGTATGGTCGAAGGTTTTCCTGAATGTGGTTTAGAAGTCGACTTTTGTGAACATTGCATATATGGAAAACAAAGTCGGGTGAGGTTCCCATATGAAGAGACAAGGGAAAATGGGATTCTAGAACTGGTGCATAGTGATGTGCATGGCCCGGTTACAGTGCCTTCACTTGGTGGATCCATGTATTATGTCTTTTTCATAAATTATTTCTCCAGGAAGACATGGATATATTTCCTGAGGAAGAAATCATAGGTTTTTGAGAGATTTAAGGAGTTTAAAGCTCTCGTGGAAAACCAGATAGAGAAAAGGATTAAAGTGTTAAGGAATGACAATGGTGGTGAATTCTGTGGAATGAAATTTGATCAGTTCTGTAAGTAGTGTGGCATAACACGCCAAAATAACACCCCATATACCCCACAAAAAAATGGAGTTTCCAAGGGAATGAAAAAAATGTTGATGGCTAAGGCAATGAACATACTCACTGGTGTTGGGCTCACGCAAGAATTCTGGGTGGAGGCAGTTGAGATTGCAATATATCTGGTAAATATGTCTCCTTCGTCGACGCTAGTCGACATGAATCCAAATGAGGTATGGTCTGGTAAGAAGCCTTCGGTGGCACATATCAAAGTATTTGGCTGTGATGCATTTGTGCATGTTCCCAAGGAAAAGAGGAGCAAGCTAGACAATAATGCAGTCAAATGTATTTTCATTGGATATAAAGAAGGGATGAAAGGATATAAGCTCTGGGATCCTACATCAAGGAGAATAGTGTATAGTCAAGATGTGGTGTTCAGAGAAGTCAGAGATAAATCTGAGCCTAAGGAAGTTTTTCAGACCGAGAATAATCCTAATACGGTGTGGTTTGAACTGAGGAACAAAGAAGATGATTCAAATGAGTCCACTGAATTTGAGAAAGAGGTGGAACAACAGACTCTGGTGGTAAGGAGATAAAAAAGAGTAAGAAAACCAATCGAAAGGTATAGTCTGCCCAACTTTCGTTCTACATTCGTGCTAACTGCCATCAATGATGAGCCCAAGTCGATCGGTGAGGCAGTTGACCCGACAGAGGGTAAACTTTGGAAGGATGCCATGGTCGAAGAGATGGAATCCTTGTAAAAAAATGAGACATGGGTTTTGGTAAGGTTACCTAGTGGAAGGAAGCCATGTTGATATTATGGTAGCTGCGAGAGGTATTTACCTCCACGTGTAAACCTGACGAGAATAGAATATTCTGGGAAGCAAGAAGAAACCCTAATTAATTGGTTAATAACCCTAGAAGATAAGTCGGCTCAAGAGAATGACTTGTGTTAGGTTATTATCCTCCAAGAGAAGAAGTCGGCTAAAGGAAATGTTATATACTGAAGAATTAGTAACCAAAATGAGAAGTTGGCCCAGGCAGTCTGCTAGAAATAGTATAAATACAGGAGGCCAATCTTCATTCTAGCTAGTATTCTTAGAAATGCAGAAGCAACACTTGTGCGCACTGCAGTTGACCAGTTTGTGCACAAGTTTGGAGGAGAGTTGTTGTTGCAGCTGCTGCAACTAGCAGTTTTCGGTTTTGGCTTGGACTATCTCTTGGTTATAGTTTGGACTCTCTGATCAGCTCTTGGTACTCTTTCTTGGTGCTCTATCCTTGGAGAAAGGTGTGCCACCTTTGTTTGGCTATCTAGCCTAGGGTTTGCTTCTCGAATAATTTGCTGTCAAGGTTAAGGTGCTCGGGGGTGGCTTCAGCCTATGGTTGGGTGACAATATTTCTATATTGTCTATGGTTAAATGAGCATATCCATCATATTCTAACAGGTTATGGGCCCACACTATCTTCGGATAGTCTAACCACTGGAAGATAGATTGGGAGGATTTTCTCAATTGTAGTTGCAACCAGTTTTTGCTACAACAACAAAACCCTAACCCTCTCGTTGAGGCACCTTAAGTGAAGGGATTGACCTAGTTTCTGGATATACTAGTGCACCCTAGCCTAACGCATCTCCTAGTACTCTCAACAAGCTAATACGTCAAGTTTTATTTTTTGGTCAAAATCTAGGGTTGACCAAGTTAAAGCAGCCATGAATTACTCTATGAAGTCAGAAAACAAGTTAGAAGGGGGATTCTAACTTCAGATCATGGAAGACAAGGATTGATCTCATCCTTGCCAAGAATAAAGTGTTGGATATCGTGAAAGGAAATATTATGGAACTAGAGTTTGAAGAAGGAAAAGAGAAGGAACCACAGAACTTTGCAGTTATGGAGAAGTTCAAAGACAATGACATCAATTTCATGAGTATCATAGTGGATTCTATAAAAGACCACTTGATACCCTACATCTCCCATCTTGATTCGTCTGAGAAGATGTATGATGCCCTAATAAACCTCTTCTCAGTCAGAAACATTGGGCAGGTAATGAGTCTGAAGAATGATCTTTATGACATGAAAATGAATGATGATGACACCACAACATCATAGTTTGTGAGAATCTCTCAGTGTAGAGATCAAATTCAAGCTATTGAAGAGATCATTTCAGAGAAGGAACTGGTAAATATAGTACTCAATGGTCTTCCCAAGACATGGGATGCATTTGCCACAAGCATGAACACAAGGAAGGAGTATCCTACATTTGAAGAACTTTGGACTTGCTGTGAACAAGAAGAATCAAGGATCAGTGAAAAAGAGAAAACCCAAAATAAATACGATGATCAAGCCTTCACAACAAATTTCAAGAATTTTAGGAATAAAAAGAAGTTTGGCTCCAGGAAGAAACCAAATCAAGAGAAAGATATGTCAAAAATACAATGCTTCAATTGTTGAAAATATTGTCACTACAAGAATCATTGTCCCGAGTTAAAGAAAAAGAAGGAAACTCACGAAGCATCAAGTTGCCGAAGAAAGGGAACCCTCAAAGAAATCCAAGCATGACAAAACAAACTTCTTCTTCTAAGACAAGGTAACGATATTCTTCCTGTACATACCATGTTTAAATAGTTTCTGTACATATCTTGCATTTCTATTTTCTAGAAGATAAGATGTTCAAAGAGAAACTATACCTATGGAAGAAAAAACAAGATAAGGATTGCTATCACAATGACTATAAGACAAGGCAATACACATGAAAGGATGAAGTACATCAATAACCCCTGGTAAGAATTCACGTGGAAGCTATTACATAAGTAACAACTGCAAGATAAGTCAAAATCAGAATCAATCTTGAAGAAACCTAGAAGAAATAAAGACAAAAAGAAGTCAGCAATCAATAGGAAATTGGAAAAAGATTTGTGACACTTTGCAGAAGGCAATAAAGATGCAGACGAAAGTGTGGACTCTCCTAGATGGAGGGAGCTGATTATATATTTCCAAAAGAAGAGCATGCATTCATGCATGAAGCAAGGATTAGGAGGGAGATAATCTTAAATTATATGATCCATTGAAGATGATGAAGTATCTATCCATGGTAGAAACCATGAAAAGAAACACGTGTTCAATTTAACTTTAGAAGAAGTCTTCTTTGAAAAGAAGCCTCAAAGTATCCCTGGTTGTCCATCCACATCCATGATCCTATGATGAAAGGAAGAAGTCGGAATCTCCAGAGCATGAAATCTATAGAAAACCCCATGGATCCAAGAACTAAATAGAAACATGAGGAAGAACATGAAGATTCCAAGAGAGAAATAAAATCCAGAACAACTAGTCATTGTATCGAGAATCACAATACTACCAGCGTGACCTGAACTCACTAAAAGAATCAAGCAGAGGAAATGAAAGCTGTGATGAAGAACACTGTATGGAAGACTTATGAATGTAAGAATTGTGAGATCCAGAACTAGAGGTTTCTCCCAGATGGAGGGAGAATACTATGATGATTTCTTTGTTCCAGTAAACCAGACATACCTCTACATGAGCCATTATATCTTCTGCAATATCCATGGTTTGGAGTTTACACCAGATGAATGCAAAGACTGTTCTCCAAAATAAATTAACAAAGAGCATATGTAGAGCAACCTCAAGGCTTTGAGATATACCAGAAAGTGATCCTTGTATGTAGATGGAAGAAGATTTTGTATGGATTCAAACAACTTGGTGAAAAGCCTCTCATGCACAACAAAAGCGTGGTGAAAACCTTTTATGATAAAAATCAGAATGGTTACTCAGAAGTCTAGGATGATGGATTGCTAATCCATGACAAACTCTCATGATGATAGAAGAAGTGCCACATGGATATGTTCCAGTTTGAGCCTTGCCTCGATGTTATGAGTGAGTAGGAAACAAAATAGTTGAATTCAACTATGATGATTAGAGCTATATGAAGCCTTCAGAAAACCAGTGTTCCAGAAAGACCGAAGTACATTGAGATCAAGCATTACATTCTCTATGATGAAGTCCAGAAAAGAGAAAGTGGTGCTCCAATATATATATCCACAGATAAGCAAATAAGCATACATTTTGGTAAAGCCTCTGTCCAAGATGAAAGAGTTTGTGTACTCAAGTTGGAGCTCATGGAGACGACTTCCTTATTGAAAAAGGAAGAGATGACTCCTAGGTTGGGAGGGAGCACTGATGTGTTATTGATTTATGGACAATCATTTTTCAAGTTCGAAAAATGGTCCAGGATGAGCAGTTCCTTTCCAGTTCAGAAAGTGGTTTGATATTTCTGACGGACAAGCATTTTCTAGTTCGGAAATTGGTCCAGATCGAACGATCATTTTCGTAATGAAAATGGTTCGACGGATTGTTGATGTACCATAGACAGTGATTCCCCTTGTGTCCAGTGTGGGGGAATGGTCCAGGACAGTCTCTCTTATTGACGGTCAGTCTCAGTAATGGTCAAGAAGACTGGTCCGCCTCGCCGGACAGTCATTCTTCCGAAGCTCACAGTTGTGAGCAGTTTTGAAGAATGGTCCGTTTTGGAAGTTGGTGCAGGACAATCATTTCCTTAGGAAATCGTCCAGACAATCATTCCCTAGGGCAGACTCATTCTCTCCAGGTTTCACTTTGTTTAGTGCCGGATGAGTGACCCAGATAGGTGAATGGTCTAGGTTCAACAACCAGGGACATGCATTCCCTAGGGAAGAATCATTCTCTCCAGGTTGCACTTTGTTTAGTGCCAGAGGAATGGCCCAGATAGGTGAATGGTCCAGGCTTAGAAATCAGAACAATTATTCTTCCTTGCTTGAGAAGAATAGTCCAAATAGCTCATTGTTGATGTTTCACCCTCTAAGGGCAGATGCTCTTACAGATATCAAAGATGTGAGTGGAGGAATGGCCCAGGTGATTCAATTTATACCATAACAATGTTTTCTGTGCAGGTTGATATCAGATGATATGATTGTTATGGAGACTGTATGTCTCCGGACAATAGATGTATACTACTGTGGTGTATGTGTTCCACTGATTATGACTATATGTCACTGATCAAGTATTTGTGTGCTACTTGGTGTGGCAGTGTACCATTGGATTGTAGTTGTGTACTACTATGGATATACACAGTTGTGTTCTCTTGAATGACATTGTTCTGATTTCCCTGAAAACTATCAGTAGTGTTGGAAATGTTTATCAGCTAGATGGATTATCAATGGACAGAGATTTCCTTAGACGGAAAATGGTCTAGGGCATTTATTCTTCTAGGACATATGTCTGGATTAGAAGAATGGTTCTCGTGTCACTTTGTGGAGTGAGTGACTTATCCAACATCATGTCTGATTACTCAGTTGGAGTATGGTTTCGAGAGATGATGTAGTTGATGACACTGATAGTGATGATGGTGCTCATGATCTAATCATGAGTTAGTCTATACGACTATGTTGATGCTACCGGGTAAATGGTATGTTTGTGCTCAATACCATTACCTTCAATACCTCCCTAGATAGGAGGGAGTGTTGATATTATGGTAGCTGTGGGAGGTATTTACCTCCACGTGTAAACCTGACGAGAAAAGAATATTCCGGGAAGCAAGAAGAACCCCTAATTAATTGGTTAATAACCCTAGAAGACAAGTCGGCTCAAGAGAATGACTTGTGTTAGGTTATTATCCTCCAAGAGAAGAAGTCGTCTAAAGGAAATGTTATGTACTAAAGAATTAGTACCCAGAATGAGAAGTCAACCCATGCAGTTTGCTAGAAATAGTATAAATACAGGAGGCCAGTCTTCAATCTAGCCAGTCTTCTCAGAAATGCAGAAGCAACACTTGTGCACACTATAGTTGGCCAGTTTGTGCCCAAGTTTGGAGGAGAGTTGTTGTTGTAGCTGTTGTAACTAACATATTTCAGTTTTGGATTGGACTATCTCTTGGTTATGGTTTGGACTCTTTGATCAGCTCTTGGTACTCTTGCTTGGTGCACTATCCTTGGAGAAAGGTGCGCCACCTTTGTTTGGCTATCTAGCCTAGGGTTTGCTTCCATAATAATTCTCTACCAAGGTTAAGGTGCTCGGGGGTGGCTTCGGCCTATGGTTGGGTGACAATATTGCTATATTGTCTATGGTTAAACAAGCACATCCATCATATTCTAACAAGCCCATTGGTAGCGAGTGGGTGTTCAAGAAGAAGATGAATGTCACAGGTCAGGTCGAGAATTTCAAAGCTCGACTGGTAGTGAAAGGTTATTCCCAAGTCAAGGGAGTTGACTTCGGTGAGATTTTTTCCCCTGTTGCAAAACTAACTTCCATTAGAGTACTAATGTTTGTGGCTACATCATTTGATCTGGAGATAAAATAGATGGATGTGAAGACAACATTCCTACATGGGGAACTGGAAAAAGAAATCTACATGAAACAACCTAAATGATTTGTAGTAAATGGAAAGAAAGAGTTGGTGTGCAAACTCAAAAGATCCCTTTATGGTCTAAAGCAATCACCAAGGATGTGGTACCAAAATTTTGACACTTACATCCTTAGTTTGGGATTTGTGAGAAACAAAGATGATCAATACATATATTCCAAGGAAGAAGGTGGGCGTTTCACATATGTAGCTTTGTATGTCGATGGCATGTTGTTGATTAGAAACAACATGGACACAATAAAGGAGGTGAAGAAGCATTTATCCTCCAAGTTCGACATGAAGGATCTCGGTGCATCTAACTTCATTATGGGAATGAAGATTAAGAGAGATCGAGTCACTAGAAAGCTCTGGTTGAATCAAACAAAGTATATTGAAACAATTTTGAAACAATTCAACATGTAGGATTGCAAGCCGGTGAAGGCGCCAATTCCAGTGGGAACAAGGCTTACTATTGAACAATGTACAAAGACACATGAAGAGATAGAGGACATAGCATGTGTTCCCTATGCAAGTGTTGTTGGTAATCTAATGTATGTGATGGTCTTCACTCGACCAGACATTTCCCATGCAGTGGGAGTGTTGAGCAATTACATGTTGACACTTGGAAAAGAGCATTGGAAAACTGTAAAAAGAGTATTCAGGTATTTGTGTGGTAAAGTATATGCTACGAAGGAAGACCTGGAGGTGACAATGGTAAAGTATATGTACATGGATTTGTTGACGCCGACTGGGTTGGAGATCTGGATCGACGTAGGTCGACTAATGGATATATATTCAAAATGTTCGGTGGAGAAATAAGTTGGATGAGTAAGCGACATGAGGTCATAGCCTTGTCAACAAAAAAAGATGAGTACATGGCGGCCACTCATGGAAGCAAAGAAGCGATATGGATTCAAAGGTTGTGTTCAGGAATCAGGTTTGAGGAGAAAGCTATGAAGATAAGTTGCAACAATCAAAGCATAATATTTCTGGCAAAGAACCATGCTTATCATTCAAAGACTAAGCACATTGATGTACAATACCATTTTGTAAGAGATATGGTGGAAAATAACAAGGTGCTAATGGAGAAAGTAGACACGTTGGAAAACATAGCAGACTCGTTGACCAAGTTTGTGAGTGTTGTGAAGTTCTCTTGGTATAGAGAGGCAATGGGAATTGCTGCTCTGGGTCTATGAATGAAAGTTCAGGAATCTCCTGTTTCAGCAAAGAAGACAACAAGTGGGAGAATGTTGGGTTGTTATATTCTTTGCAACAAAAGTTGAGTTGAGGTAGATCAATTGATAGTCGAAGGTTGAAGTGGATCAACAACAAGTCGAAGATCAAGGAAGTTGACCGGGAAAAGTCGAAGTCAAAGGGATCGACGAAAAGTTAATCAACAAGAGGTTGAAGTGCGGTCATGAGATGATCGACTAGAGACCGAATGAAGGCCGACTGGTAACCCGACTTGGAAGTCGACTGTAACAAAATCCCGAGATTTGTAGGATTTGTAGCCAATGATATGCGTGGATCTGTAACCATTTTTGGGCTTCAATATTTAGGGTTTTGCCTATTGTAAAGCCTATAAAGAGGCGTGTTGTAAGGTTGTAAAGGCTAATATTGTAATCATGTAATGCACTTATACATGTTAATGCATGTGTAGGTATAGGTTGTTGGTCATGTAATGTACCAATTAGGTCTTAGTGGACGTTAATTATCATCATCATCATATGTAAGCCGATTTGGCTACGGGGTTGTTCTTGCTCGTGCAAGAGGGTATGATGTCGATTGTGTCTTAGGTGTGGACCAATATTAGGCATGTAACCTTGTATTCTGATTGAATAAGACAACAAGAGAGTAGAACAGTCAAATGAATGTTGGTTTCTCTTGATTAAGGGTTCCAAGGTAAAATGTTGGTGTACTGTGTGATTGTTTGTTTCATTTACGTTCTTGATTAAATTCTTCTTCTCTTTTGCTAAGATTAGTGTGGAAGTGTCCATCATTTCCTAACAATATAGTTATATTAACTACAAAGTTTTAAATTAAAAAAAAATTAATGAAATTTAGTGTTTAATTTTTTTTTTTTAAATAAAGTTTTAGCTTAGGCAATTTTAGTATTTTTTCGAATATTGTTTTTTTTTATTTTAGATTTTTTTAAAATATTTTTTTTGAATTTT
>ML837039.1:0-12910 GCA_009831015.1 Picea engelmannii | reverse complement strand
CATGTAGACATGTTAACAAAGGGAGTAACGAGGGAGAAACTAAGTTCCTTCTCAGTTTCAGTTGGTCTTCAAGAATGAAGATGAAGATGAAGAATTTTCTAGGTCCAAGAAGGTTTAGAGTCCAGCATATATAGCAGCAATGGAGTTGTTGAGATCAGTCTCCAAGTGGGACATTGTTGGTTGTGGAGCCTGATTATCTTCCTGATTCAAAGGTCTTTTACTTTCAGCCGTGTTTATACCCCATGAAGTATTTACACCCCATAATTATGTACACTCTTCCGCACGGGTGAGTACAGGGGGGGGTACCCCCTCTGCGGGGTCCAAGGGGGCTATCCCCCCGGCTGGGGGGTTTGGGGGCAAGCGGGCCCCCAGCGGGGGTTCGAGGGAAAAGAAAAAATTGCCTTGTAAATGTATATTGTAATTTCATTGTAAAGATGGACTGTTCATTATAAGGTCGTAGATCTAACGGTAGAGATTATNTGCTGTAGGTTGTATCCCTTCATATGCTGGATAATAATAAAGGAAGGACCTGACAATTTCTCTGGTGGACGTAGCCCACACTGGGTGAACCATGTAAATCCATGTCTCTATTGTATTGTGTATCTTTTGTGTTTTGTTTCTGCATTTGTTTTATTTTATTGCTCCGCGGTCCTGTTTTTCTAACATTTTTCTCAATCCTCTTCAATGGAGTCCCCTCTCAACCCTTCTCCCCCACAAGAGGAATAAGGCAAGGTGACCCTCTCTCCCCTTTCCTATTTTTCATAATGGCTGAGGGCCTAGGACGCTATATCAAGGCTTCAATTCAAAAAGGATCCCTCGAAGGCCTCCCTCTTCATGGGTTACAACCGACAACCTCCCATAGCCAATTTGTCGATGAAACGCTGCTAATGAACACCCCCACTGTGCAAGAAGCAAATAAACTAATTTCCATCCTCTCTGATTTCAGCGAAGCCTCCGACACCACCTTTAATCTGGCCAAGTCACAACTCTTATTTTTTAATACTCCTGAAGCAATCCAACAACACCTTTCTCAACTTATGAATACCCCTGTCTGCACTCTTCCCTCTCGCTACCTGGGACTCCCTCTTTCTGAATCAACAACCAAAAACATCTCCTGGGACTCTCTCCTACTCTCCATTTCCAAACATCTTAGCAATTGGACCTTTCGTTCCCTCAACCTTCCAGCCATAATCATTCTTTTAAAGTCAGTGCTTCAAGCCATCCCTGCTTACCTCTTCTCAGCCCTAGCTGCCCCCCATTATTTCATAAAGAAAATAAGGAATCTGCAAAGAAAATTTCTATGGCATGGACATAACCCAAAAAAAAAATGGGTGCTAGTCAGTTGGGACAAGGTCTGCAAGCCCAAATGTTCAGGTGGGTTGGGCCTCTGGGACCCTGGAAAATTAAATAGCACCATGGGAGAAAGAATTTAGTGGAGATGGCTCAAAACTCCAACAGAGATCTGGGCCAAACTCTGGAAATGAAAATATGCCCCAAATATGCATCAAAGCCATCTTATAAGAATGCATGAGAAAATTCAAGGCTCCAACATCTGGAATGCGGCCTGGAAAAATCGACCACTCATACATGAACATGGTTTTTGGGAAGTTCACAACGACCAAAATACCCTATTCTGGATGGATAACTGGCAGAAAATTCCACCCCTACAATTGGAAGAGAATATACAATCCTATGCAAATCACATTCAATATCTTTCCACTCTTAAAGTGGCAGATTTGTGGACAGATACCCCTAGTAACTTTCCTTGGCAAAGATGGAAATCAACCCATCAGGAACTCCAAGTGGCAATGGACTATGACCTGCAACACTGGAAACAAGCAACTTCCCAAAGGCGAATCCGGAAAATCACAGACCAATAAATTCTCAGATGGGGATACACAGCTCATGGGAGCTTCACTCTCAAAGAGGGGTACACTCTACAAGAGAAATTCCAAAATCTTGAAAAAGACAACATCTGGACAACAATATGGAAATCAAAACTTTGGCCCAAAATATCTGAATTCCTCTAGCTTCTACTATAGAACAAGACCTTAACTTGGGAAAATCTTCAAAGATGAGGTTTCATTGGCCCCTCAATTTTCCATCTCCAGGAAGAAACCATGGAGCACCTCCTAAACAACTATCCACTCAATGAGGACATCTGGAATCAATCCACTCAGCTCATGAGATGAACCAATCGAGTTAAAAACATCATCATAAGCACAATCACGGATTGGGGTTCTGGTTCCTTCAAAAGTCCTATCCTGAACAGAACCTAGCAACTCTTACCAGGCTTCATAGTTTGGAAAATATGGAAAGAGAGGAACAAAAGAATCTTTCACTCCCAACCCTCTCCTCCCACCCTCCTCTGGAACACAATCCTCTTGCATCTCCAGGAAACTCTTTAGCTACAATTGTGGACCTAGGAAGACTTCCCCATTGATCCAAGTGAGCTCTTGCTCCTCAACTCTTGGGGCTTCTCGTTTTCACACTCCACCCCTCCTCAGTAGGCCCCCCTAAATTCAAAATCCCTCAGTCCCTCTAAGTGGCTTCCTGCCCCGCCGGGATTCCATAAATTCAACTTTGATGGTTCTTCAAAAGGCAATCCAGGACACTCAGGCGATGGAGTAGTCATAAGAAACAGCTTGGGCCAAATTCATATCCTCATTGAAGAAAATCAAGGATGAGACACCAATAATTCAACAAAAATTTGGGGTTTTATCAGAGGAGTGAAAATGGATCTGGATCAAAACCTCACCTGTCTCATCATTGAAGGAGATTCCAAAATCATAATAGACTTGGCAACAAAAATCCTAAATGGAAGAGATCCAGGGAAAATCACCCCCAGTTGGTGCCTCCTTGGCCCCCTATACAACTTCCAGGCACTTCTCAGACCCTCTATAACTCTAACCCCCTCACACATTCAACGAAGTGCAAACAAATTTGTGGACAGACTGGCCAATGCAGGGGTTGAATCCACACAACATATCATTCTCCACTATTCCAGGCAGTCCCAAAGCTCACCCCTCTGGCTCCATTGCAAGGAGCTTTCCCAGCTATACAAACCTTACCCGGATGGGGTGTCACCTTGAATACTTAGAAATCTTCTAAGTTAGAAATGAATAGAAGATCAGGAGAGAGGGCGACCGTAGCCGTTGGATCATGGCGTAGAAGATCAAAATTCGTGAAGTCCTGACTCGCAAAGGGGAGCCCAAGACCGTTGGATCCGGTAGCGGCGAGTCAGGGTTTGGGTTTTGGGAGCTCAGGAAGAATTAATTTTCAAAATCCCGAAACGCGAAGGGAAGTTCAGAACCGTTGGATCACGAAGATTTCTGGGTCGTTGATCTGGCCAATGGAGAGTTGGGGTTCGGGTTTTGGAAGATCAGGGTGTGTTGACTTCCAAAGTCCCGAATTTGCGAAGTCCCAACTTGTGAAGTCCTGTTTTGCGAGTCCTACCTTCAGCTGCAGCCATTAGCAGTTCTACCTTCAGTTGTAGCCATTAGCAGTTCTACCTTCAGCTGCAGACATTTTTGTGTATGCAGACAGGATGCAGGAATTTTTGTAAGCTTATAGTTGGCATTAATATAAGGATCCACTTTTATTTACAAAAAAAAAATTAAAAAAAATGTCCTTCTCATGAAATTATAATATTATCAAGGATAAATCTTCCCATTATAAATCCATTGTGATCCTTTTGGATTATTTGGGAAACCAACCAACTAATTCCCATGGCTAACACTTTTTATAGGATTTTGTGGGAGGCATTGAAGAGAGAACTATAGGATTCCAAATTGTCTTTAACACCTTTAAGGATAATATTGATAAAACATTCTTTGACAAGCTCCCCCATACTACTACTTTTTAGATTCTTGACATGTTTTCAAGTATGTGACGTTAACCACATTCCACATATTAATGTAGAACTCCACTAAGAGACTACTAGTATTTAGAGACATTTCATTCTTGAAATCTTTTATAGTTACCTTCAATTTCACAAACTTTAGTTCCCTAGAAAGATAAACTTTCTCATTGGATTTTACCATTATAAGGTGCAACCTGTTTGACAAGATCCATAAAGGTGTTACACATAAAATCAGATCCTACTAAAGTGAAAATCCTTTGGAAATTTTCATGAAAACTCTTCTCAATTTCAGTCTCATCCTCCATAAGGTTGTCATTAGGATATTGAAGAACTAAAACTAGCTTAGAATTATATTTTCTCTTTAGGTGTTGAAAGTAGAATTTAGAAGCTGAAACTGGTTTAGCTTCCATCTAGTGCATATAACCCTAATCATATCCCCTAATTTTCCATCTCATCCTCCATAAGGTGGCCATTGGGATCTCAAAGAACTAAAGATCACTTAGAATTATATTCTCTCTTTAGGTGTTGAAAGTAGAATTTAGAAGGTACAACCCATTTAGCCACCATCCAATGCATAAACCATAATCCTAGCCCCTCTTACCTCAAACACTCATTCCCTACCTTTCGAATCTGGTTCGAATTTTGGTCTTCTACTCCTTTCTTTGTTCTAGAAAATATCTTTCCCCATCCCCTTAGAACTTGGATGTGCATTGTATGGTTTCCTTCCACTATGCATCCAATTGATGTCATGTATGGGGAAGGTACAAGGTGCATTGGATGGCCCAATAGCTCCCTACTACTACGTGTTGATGATTATAAATCGAATAAGTACTTATGCATAGGCTAGGTGTCAAACATGCAGAAGATATCCAAAGCCTCTCTAGGTACTTGCTTAATTTATTAAGTGAATTTTATTTTTCTTTCCTAAGTTTGGCTTAGGAAAAACACATTAATTAGACCAATTAATTAATGTTGGCTATTGACTAAGGTTTTCTAAGGTTAAGTAACTTAGATCTAATCTTGACCATTGATCTTAAGTGAGGCTTAGCAGTTAATCCTAGAGCCATCCATCACTTTGGAAGATTAAGGGTTAGGGTTTTGGTCAATGAAATGATATAAAATAAATCCTAAGGAGAGGAGAAAAACACATTCATGAGAAAGTGAATGAGAGATTCATTTGCAGTGATTAAGAAAGATATTTTCTCAAGAGAGAAAAGTGAGATACTTAATGGCTGAGGAGAAGACAATGAACAACAAGGAGAATCCAAGTGGGAGAGAGGTCGAGTTTGCAATCCAACAAGAGAAGGGACCAACCACACATGAGATATGTACGCAGACTAATCCGTACTTTGTCGTATGAGTAGGAGAGAGAGGGGAATCAAGTTGGGGGTTTCTGCAAGGCCGAGTAGGGGCAAATTTTTGTGGGTGGATTTTCTGGACAGAAAACTGAGTTAAAGGTTTTATGATTTGTTGTTGTAATTTTTTGAATTCTCCGTGGGCCAATAATAAAAGAAAAGTTGAATGTTGGTTTTCCCAAGTTGGGTTTCCATGGTAAACAACTGTGTCATTTATGTGTGACTGTGTTTCTACTTGCATTTCTGTTTCATTTTATTGTTAAGAATGGAAATGTATTTGTTTTCAATAGTTCATAAATATATTTGATATGTTAAGTAATTTTTTTGGGTATAAAACTGCTAGGAAGATCAAATCAGATGTGGTATTCATAATTTAACATGGTATCAGAGCCTCATAGATTCTGAAGGAGTAGACCATGGATCGTATTTTCACACATGCTTCTAGAAGCAACTATAAGAGGGTTGAGAGGGTTGTAGCAGATTGCAGAAGAGGGCTAAGAAGGTTGTTTTATGTGGCAAGTCGTAGAAGGGAAGTCGAGAGGGTTTCATGTAGCAAAGTTTTGTGGAGAAGAGGGTTGATAGGAGGAGATGTGTACAAGATCGGGGATATGCAGGTTGAGTGAGAGGTGACCACACCTTGCATTGAGACTAACCACAAACTGTATGAAATATATCATAAGCAGGCTAAGTGCGTACATGCCGTACATGTTTTTTTTTTTTGTGACACGATTTATTTGAAGGAGGGTTGAGCTAAGGACCAAGAAGGTCAAGGTTGAGATGGTTGAAAGGCTCAAGTTGTAGAGGAATAGGGATGAGTTTTTGTGCAAGCCATGAGGGTTTCTTTAAGGGGATGAGAGGGATAAATAAGGGTTTAAAGGTCGAGGGATTGATCTAGATGGCAACCAGATTGTGATTTGAGGATAGGTTGGATGGGGTTTCCAACTACAGTCCTTGGAAGAGAGAATCATATTGATGTTGATGGAGAATGATATCTGGGAATTTGCTAATACTCAGATCATTCCTCCAACAACTGCGACACAAGAGGTCATCCATTATCAGAAGGATGTGAAATCTAGGAACATAATTCTAGATGGAGTAAAGGATCATTGTGTCCCTCATTTTTATATAAAGAACACTGTTAGGGACACGTGGGAGGCTCTAAAGGGTTTATTTCAGAGTAAAAACGAGAATCACAAAATGGTGTTGAGAGAGAAGCTTAGAGAAACAAAGATGACAATATTAGACGCTGTGACAACCTATGTCACTCGAATCCGACATGTTTAAGATGAGTTTCCTGCAATCAGGGAGAAAGTGGATGATTCAGAATTGGTGAGGATGACACTCAAAGGCTTCACAAAGTAGTGGACACCGTTCATCAAAGGGATCGTGGCACATGAGAAGCTCCATGATTGGATGAGTTTGTGGGATGACTTCATTCAGAAAGAAATTCGTGATGAAGATATGAATGGAGGCTGGTACAAGATTGATGATGAGAACCTTTCTCTTGCTAGCCATGCAAAGAAGGGTAAGTTCAAGAAGATTGTGAGTGGAGAGTCTACCTCTCAAGATAACAAGAAGAAAGACATGAGAAAATTCAAGTGCTTTGCATGTCACAAGTTTGAGAATTATGTAGGTCAATGTTCGAACAAAAGGAAGGGTGGAAATGGGATGCAACCAGAGGTAGCTGCGTCGACAAAGGCTCAAGTGGATGAGTTTTCCAAGAAGATTGAACAAGGGTTCTTACTTGTTTCACATCTTCCCTCAGACACCATATCAGTTGGTGCATGGATACTAAATAATGGAGCCACATGCCATATGACAGGAGCATGAGAGTTGTTCGAGAGCTTCACAGAGTCAGACCCATACATGTATGTAGAACTTGGTGTGGGAACGAAGCATGAAATAAAGAGATCTAGGACAATTCCATTCTAGATGGAGTCAAGAGGCACGTTGAGAGTGATGGATGTGCTATGGGTGCCAGAACTCAGGAGGAGTGTTCTCTTAGTCTCAACGATTGAGAATAAGGGCTTTGACATAGTATTCCAAGATGGACAGGCGTTGATCAATCCCAAAGGATCTAGCTCAGACACAACAATGGTTCTCAGAGTTAGAAGGAGAAACTTGTATAGGATAAAGGGCTAGCCTATGCGAGCAATGGATAGCATGGGAGTGGTAGAGAACAAGGAGTAGGTAGCTCTGAAGGTTGAGAATCTCAAAGGGAGTCAACCTTTAGGTTTGGGTGGGAAGGAACAACCTTCCAAGTCTATCAATAAGGATTCATGGTACAAGATGTCATGCGAGATGCTTATGAGCAGGGGGCTTCTAGTATCATGTTCAAAGGGAAGTCTTCGAAGAAGGGTCCAAACGAGATAGCTAGGATAGCTTTCATTTCAAAGGGAGCATCCAATCAGGTGGATTGGAAAGCAACCGTGGTAGCAGATATGATAGCGAAGACAGAGCCACTTGTAGGTGATGGAAGTACCTTCCTCACTAAGAGGGAGTGTTGATGATTATAGCTTGGACATGTAATTCTTCATAAGCTAGGTGTCAAGCATGCAGAATATGTCCAAAGCCTCTCTAGGTGCTTGCTTAATTTATTAAGTAAGTGACTTTTATTTTTCTTTCCTAAGTTTGACTTAGGAAAAACACATTAATTAAACCAATTAATTAATGTTGGATATTGAATAAGGTTTTCTAAGGTTAAGTGACTTAGATCTAATCTTGACCATTGATCTTAATTGAGGCTTAGGATTTAATCCTAGACATCCATCACTTGGAAGATTAAGGGTTAGGGTTTTGGTCAATGAAATGATATAGAAGAAAGCCTAATGAGAGGAGAAAAACACATTCATGAGAAAGTGAATGGGAAATTCATTTGCAGTAATTGAGAAAGATATTTTCTCAAGAGAGAAGAGTGAGATACTCAGTGGCTGAGGAGAAGATAGTGAACATGATGGAGAATCCAATTGGGAGAGAGGCCAAGTTTGCGGTCTAGCAAGAGAAGAGACTAGTTGCATGTGGGAGATATGTGTAGGCTGATTTGTACGTTGTCGTACGCACATGAGAGAGAGGGGAAACAAGTTGGGGGTTTCTGTAGGGATGAGTTCTCCAGTAGAGGCCAAGTAGGGGATGATTTATGTGGGTCGATTTTCCGGACAGAAAACTGAGTTACATGATTTCTAAATTGTCATTGTAATTTTTTGAATTCTCCATGGGCCAATAATAAAAGAAAAATTGAATGTTGGTTTTCCCAAGTTGGGTTTCCAGGGTAAACTATTGTGTCATATATGTGTGATTGTGTTTCTACTTGCATTTTCGCTGCATTTTATTTTTAAGAACGCCAATGTATTTGTTTTCAACAGTTCATAAATATATTTTCTGTGTTACGTAATTTTTTTGGTTATAAAACTTTTAGGAAGATCAAATCATATCTGGGATTCAGAATTTAACACTAAGTGGGTCCTTCAAGAGGACTTCCACATGGTTGAGTGGGATGAGCATCTCCTTGGAGGCCTTGATACAACTTTTCGTTTGGATAAATTTGAAATGATTGCAAAAGTATGCTTGGTGGGAAAACAAAAGTGTCTAATAAACAAATGGGAAAAAATATAGGATTCAATTTCAAGTCAATCCTAGCATAGTGACCTTGATTTGAGAGTGTTCAAATAGTAAAAATTTGTAGTTCTTGTCCATAACCATCCAAAAGTCCCAAGAAAGAAATACATTGAAATAAAAGTTAAATTCAAGTTAAAATTTTGTCCAAAATGTCTTGGTAGATGAGCATTTCCAAAATACATGCTCAATCATTTCAACCCTACAATAAAGCCTGTTGTAACAACAAATTTTTGAATACTAGTCTTGACAACAAAACCATGGTGGACGATATGCCACCCCAATACTTTGTGTTTGAAAGAAGATTGGGTTTTTGGTTTAATGGGTAGCACCTTAGCCAACACACTTCTTTGCCACACACTTGTAGAAGGGATCCCACTAATCCATCCCTAAACTCTCCATATAGGACCTGGTCATAGAGTTGCATTTTAAAAATAAAGTTTTCAGGAATCATTCTACAAATGTCCACATAAGCAAATTTCTTTGTTCAATTTAACTTCTGAGCATGGTTATGATCATGCACAATATTCTATTGTTGGTTCTCATAGTTCCACAAATCCCTCCAATAGAAGGGAACTTTTTGGGCTAATATTTTACCATGGAACATATTCAAGAGACCAAGTTGACATCTTAGGTAGTGAAATGTCCAAATAGGTCTTGATGCGATATTAGCTTGGATGTCCCATGGTCCCTCTATATGGCATTTGATAAAGTTGGAGACTATCTATCATACTACTTGTAAGTGATGTTGAACCAAAGAGCATGAAGGAATTAACATTGCCAATTGCATCACATAGTGGAAAATGGACTTTAATACCCTAAATATGTTGAGTGTTTTGAATATAGTGACGAGATAAAGTTGTCATGGGGCATCCCACTTCACTATTTGTACTACCCATTTACCAGCAAGCATAGCTCCTTGATATTTGATGTCAGGGATTCCCATTATCCCTTGATACCTTGGTAAAGTGAAAATATTTCAAGGCACCAAACCTCATCCCCCCCCACTCTCCTTACCCCAAAGAAAAACTCTAAGCACCTTCTCCAACATTTATACATTTCTTCATAGGGGAAGGGACAAGTGGAGTAATAAACATTCCTTGCTATTAAACTTCTATCAACAATGATAACCTTCCCTACAAGCGAAGGATTGGGATTGATTCAAGCTTGAATTGTTTTTTCAAACTTGACAACTGTCCACCTCCACTAATCAACAATAGAGAGTTTCCTACCAAAGGGAATCCCCAAATAATGCATGCATTTTATAACATTATATTTATGATTCAACTAAGTAGCGGGGTCATCTTGCCCAATATGAAACCTTAGTAACAAATGCACCCACTATTATGACCCTTTCTGGAATTAGAGATTTACTTCAAAAAAAAAAAATGGATCCACACAATAATCAACACAAAAATAGAGAACAACCTTAAGGTAGGGTGACATCATCGATTCCTCGTTCTAGAAGGAATCATTGAACAAAACGAGTTGCATCTATTAGAATATAAAATCAAAACATGCTCCATACAATGATATACATGTGTGTGTGTGTGTGTGTGTATTATGGAATGTAATAAGGAGGGATAGTTGGCATATGCCCCCAACAATACTCATGAGAGAGATCAGAGAGTGCACACACACACAGACACACACACACATACTAATGAATATTTCTAGGGGCATATGCCAACTATCCATCCTTATTACATTCCATAACTTATTACCCACCTACTACCTAGTGGGCATTACTCAATGAGTATGACCATTACATTAATTAATGGGTTCACACACCAACAACTTAGTGAGCCTTATTCTATGAATATGGCCACATTACATTACTTATCCTCCCTAGATACTCAACATTACCTTAATTATCTTCCCTAGGTACCTCCCTAAGTACTTAACATTCAATAAGGTATGGAATGTAATAAGGAGGTAGAGTTAACATATGCCCCTAGAAATACTTGACACTCTCACGAGTATTTCTAGGGGCATATGCCAACTCTACCTCCTTATTACATTCCATAACTTATTACCCACCTATTGCCTAGTGGGCATTACTCAATGAGTATGACCATTACATTAATTAATGAGTTCACACACCAACAATTTAGTGGACCTTATTATATGAATATGGCCACATTACATTACTTATCCTCCCTAGGTACTTAACATTACTTTAATTATCTTCCCTAGATACCACCCTAAGGACTTAACATTACATTAACTATCCTTCCTAAGTACCTCATGTGTATATTTCATCTCATTCCCATTCGTGTGTTTCTTTCTTGAAATACAAATGTAAGTCATATAATAAATCTATTAAGCAATGTAGTTCACTAGCACCAAGTGCAAGCATCCATCCATCTATCCAAGTGACATTTGCACATAATATTAGAATCCCTTCATAAGGTACTTTTTTTCAACATTAGTTTTAGTGATTTTATCATAACTTTTTACTCCAAACTCAACATTGGGTGCTATTTGGACCATTGAAAAGGTTTTTCAAAGTTCTATAACTTTTCTATTACATGTTTTCTTTGATTTGACACAAATTGGAAACAATTTTTAAATAAAACTTTTATTTTGGGGGGAGGGGATGTGGAATGACATATTTTCATATTTTTGCCTAACTTTTCAACTTGGTCTCAAATTAGCACCCGTATACCATTGGAAATAGCTTGGTGAGGATTACAAGTTTTATATTATACACTAATAGTATTATACATTTTTTCTTATTTTCAACATATTTGTACATTTTTTAAAATAAAAATATATATATATATATATTTTTTTGACATTTTGAACTCTTTTGAAAATGTTAAAAGTTTATTTATTTATTATTATTTTGAAAATATTTACAATTCTATCTAGAATTACAAAAAGTGTATAATAGAAAAGTTATAGCTCTCATCAAGAGATTTTCAATGGTATAAGGAGTGCTCAATTCCAAGATCGGGGTGAAAAATTATGCCACAAATATGAAAATATGTTTTTTTTTTAAGAAGATTTTCATTTTTTATTTTGTTGGGAATTATAAAAAATGTATAACTAGAAATTTGTATCCCCGTCTCGATATTTCCAACAATATAAAGAGCACTAACATTGGAGGTTGGGGTAAAAAGTTATGGTAAAAATATTTTTTTTTTCAAAATATTTGTTGAAAAATTAGTACCTTATTAAAAGGGTTTAATGTTATAGACACGGGGTCTTACTTTTGCCTTGCCACATCAATATTAACTATGATCACTTCTTTGGTTCCCTATTGTTACTGTGCTATTTTGATATTTCATTAAATGTTGTTTTTTTGTTCCATGTCACTCCGCAAGGGTTCTATTGATGCTCATGACCATGCCTTGATGAATGTTGTTTCTCATGGTGGTGTGGGTGGCTATATGTAGTAACTTTATTTATTTGTTGTACTTTCATTGACTCTTCACCCTATGATTCCTTTGATCACTAATGATTCATAGATTTTTCTTCTTTTTTATCCCTATTTAAGGCTTACCTTCAAGTGCTTACATGCAATTTTCTTCTTATTTGTCCTCAAAGTCGTCATTGGATGTCTCTATAGTTTTTGGAATCATTTTTCTTGGAATGAGTTCTTTTTGGAATTAATTTTCTTGGAATGAGTTCTTTAGCTGTGACCTTGAAACCTTCTTGTTTAATAAGAGAAAAATATTGCAATGTAACTTTGTTTTCCTTGTACCAAAGCTTCATAAATTTCTTTTGCATATTAATATTCCTTGTACCAGGTGCGTTGGATGGCCAAATAGTTTCCTACTGCTGAGTGGGTTCTTGGAGGGTCTTCCACATGGTTGAGTGGAATGGGGATCCTGTTGGAGGTCTGATACGGATTTTCGTTTTGGCGAACACCAGGTTTGAAATGATTGAAAAAGGATGGCCGGTGGGACAAAGAAAAGAGTCCAATAAACAAATGGGCAGAAAAATAGTATTCAATTTTAAGTCAATCCTAGCATATTTTCCCGCAGTTGAAAGTGTTGGAATAGTATCTCAGCTTTTGTAAGGAACAAGTTACAACACATTCTCTTCTTTATTCATATAACAGATTTCAACATAG
>ML837038.1:83885-98473 GCA_009831015.1 Picea engelmannii | reverse complement strand
TGGCAGAGTATTACACTACTTTTATATTTTAAATAAAGGAGATAAAATAGGTGTAAAAATTATCTTTACAGAGTACTGACAGGATAGATCTAGTTATATGGTTATTTGGTTATCGTAGATATCTGAATTATCCAACAACATTTGCAATGTTCTAACTTCCACAAAGATTGAATTATATTATTAAACTACCAGCTAAACCAATTCTCATTACATCTCAACCACCATCATCAACAGAGTTACGATGCCTTCCTCCATCAACAATATAGAGGCAAACCTTGCAACTACAATCAAACTCTGTATTCTGTTATTTAACTCTCCTGGCAGCTTTAATTTCAGGATTGATGATACGTGTAGACTGTGTATTAAATACAGCATGGAAAAATTAGTTTAAATTAGCAGATTAATTACCAGTCGTTACTTGGGTTGGCGGTTACCCTACCCTTCACGATTTTTATGCCTGAGGCTCACGCCCACGTTGTCTTTAATGTATTGGTGGCTGGTAATGAAGGCCAGCAAGGAGTCCTTTAATTGTATATTTGTTTATGCACAGTCGTCAGGGTTGTATTTATTAGGGTTGTCGATTCCCATTCCTTAAATGGGCAGACTGGATTGGCGGCCTATCCTCCCGCTTCTATTGCGTCAGAGTTTTATGTAGGGAAATTATTACCAAATGTTGTATTTATAGAATACCAGTAGTCATTGCAAATATCTGTGGTGGAAGGTTAACGCCAAGGGTAATGATACGGTTAGACCCTTGTCATGTAATAGTAACATAATCTAGAATGCCATTAAGATTTAATTGCTATGACATTGGGTTGCAGTCATTGACGCGAATGTATATAAATGGGACCTTTAGCCGAAAAAGGGGTGTACCCTATTTGGTGGGTTTTATCTACTTAAGAAAGGATTATTTCTTTATTTATTGTTAAGGAAGTAATTGACTAGGTACTCACCTGAGGAAGAACTGGTTATGTTGTTGTGAATTGTAAGGATAGGGTCATTTGAGATACCATTCTTAATCAGGTGAGAGTAAGGATCTTGTAAAATAAAACGAAGGGTCAGTTCATTATGAAATGCAATGTTGGTGTTGATATCCTATGAAATGTAAGTTCATGTTATTTTATGTGCAATGTACTATAATGTAAGATCATTGTCATATACTGTTTTCGAAATATGGAATGTATTGTTCTTGCAATATAATTAGAAAGCAATGTTAGTGTTGATATCATAGGAAATGTATGATCATTGTTATTCATTTGCAGCATTATTGTAATTAGAACATGTAATGATAGGGTTATCTTATTGTAATACTAGTGTAACTATTTTTATTGATAAACTTATATGGTGGAATGCCCTGGAGTTAAGTACAATAAATTACTCGAAGTTAGTAAATGAGGGTTGTCGTTCTTTTTAAAAGGGTTAAACTTGGGTGTTCATTGTCGGAATCCTTCTTACTTGCGCCTTCCTGGTGGATGCTTTGTTCATATAATTTATGTTGTGTGAGGTCATAATCATCTTATTGCTTGGTCAGTTCTTGTCGGGTGGTATGTAGACACTCCCAGGTAGCCTTAGGAGGTATGTCTGCATGTGTGATTATTTCGTGTAAAGAATCCAGTGCCGTATCAAGAGTCTCGGGGGCTTTAAAGGCAGGGCTTCCACTCTTGCGACACACCTGAGGGGATTACTAGTTTTTGCCTGAGCGGTCGACCAGGAGCCTATTTGACCTTCTCTCTCTCCGGAGCAGAGAACTAAGATTAAACGCCCTGCTTTCCTGTGCAGAAATAGTAAGACCCACTACTATGGATTCTCCCTCTGTGTTTGTACTGTGCATAACCCAGTATGTCGTGAATGTTTGCGTGTGCGCCTTTTGTCCTTGGTCATTATTGTTGCACTGCTTGTTGTGCACCCTTGTCTTCTTGTGGTAATCTTCATGGTGGCGTCTTGTTGGTTGTCGGGTGGCGACGTAGAGTCAAGTGTGTCTGTTACTTCTACACACGCATACACCTTAACACAAAAAAAAAAAAAAAAATCCTGTTAAAGAGTCGTTGTTGTAACAAGGAGGATGTTACATGCTTGTTCAAGAGGGAAAGCTAGCACATGCTAGATTTCCTTGACGGTGGAACGATGTTGTTCAAGATGAGCTTATGCTTGTGCAAGAGGGAAGACTAGCATGTGGAAGATTTCCTCCATGATAAAATGATGTTGTTCGAGATGCGCTTGCACTTGTGCAAGAGGGAAAACTATCACGCGCTAGCTTTCTCCCATGGTGGAATGATGTTGTTCAAGATGCACTTGTGCTTCTGTAAGATTGAAAGCTAGCATGTGCTAGCTTTCCCCCATGTTGGAATGATGTTATTCGAGATGTGATTCTGCTAGGGGGAAAGCTAGCACATGCTAGATTTCCCCCACATTGAATGATGTTGTTTGAGATGAGCTTGTGCTTGTGCAAGAGTGAAAACTAGCATGCCCTAGCTTACCCTCATGGTTGGATGATTTTCGAGATACACTAGTGCCTGTGCAAGAGGGAAAGCTAGCATGCACTAGCTTTCCCCATGGTGGAATGATGTTGTTCGAGATGTGATTGTGCTTTTGCAAGAAGGAAATCCAAAGCTAAACTAGCTTTCCCCCATTATGGAATGATGTTGTTTGAATATGCACTTGTTCTTGTTCAAGAGGGAAAGATAGCAAATGCTAGATTTCCTTGATGGTGGAATGATGTTGTTCAAGATGACATTATGCTTGTGCAAGAGGGAAGACTAGCATGTGCAAGCTTTCCTCCATGCTAAAAGAATTGGTCGACATGCACTTGTGCTTATTGCAAGAGCGAAAGCTAGCATGCGCTAGCTTTTCCCCATGGTGGAATGATGTTGTTTGAGATGCACTTATGCTTCTGCAAGATGGAAGGATATCATGCACTAGCTGTCCCCCATGTTGGAATGATATTATTTGAGATGTAATTGTGCTAGGGGGAAAGCTAGCACACTGAATGATGTTGTTTGACATGAGCTTGTGCTTCTGCAAGAGCGAAAACTAGCACACGCTAGCTTACCCACATGGTCAGATGATTTTCGAGATGCGCTAGTGCTTGTGCAAGAGGGTAAGCTAGCATCTGCCAGTTTTCCCCCATAGTGGAATGATGTTGTTTCAAGATGCACTTGTGCCTGTTCAAGAGGGAATGGTAGCACACGTTATATTTCCTTGAAAATGGAATGATGTTGTTCAACATGAGCTTATGCTTGTGCAAGAGGGAAGACTAGCATGTGCAAGCTTTCCTCCATGGTAAAATCATGTTGCTCGAGATGCACTACTGCTTGTGCAAGAGGGAAAGATACCACACACTAGCTTATCCCCTTGGTGGAATGATGTTGTTCAAGATGCGCTTGTGCTTATGCAAAATGGAAAGCTATATGCTAGCTTTCCCGATGATGAAATGATGTTATTCGAGATGTGATTGTGCTGGGGGAAAGATAGCACATGCTATCTTTCCCCCACATTGAATGATGTTGTTTGAGATGAGCTTGTGCTTTTTGAAGAGGGAAGACTAACACATGCTAGATTACCTCCATGGTGCGATGATTTTCGAGATGTGCTAGGGCTTGTGCAAGAGGGAAAGCCAATATGCACTATCTTTCCCCCACGGTGGAATCATGTTGTTCGAGATGTGCTTGTGCTTCTGCAAGAGGGAAATCCAACATAAAATAGCTTTCTCCCATAGTGGAATGACGTTGTTTCAAGATGCACTTGTGCTTTTTCATGAGGGAAAGCTAGCACAAGCTAGATTTCCCTTATGGTGGAATGATGTTGTTCAAGATGAGCTTATGCTTGTGCAAGAGGGAAGACTAGCATGTGCAAGATTTCCTCCATGATAAAATGATGTTGTTTGAGATGCACTTGCACTTGTGCAAGAGGGAAAGCTATCACGCGCTAGCTTTTCCCCATGGTGGAATGATGTTGTTTGAGATTTGCTTGTGCTTTTGCAAGAGGGAAATCCAAAGCTAAACTAGCTTTCCCCCATGGTGGAATGATGTTGTTTCAAGATGAACTTGTGCTTTTTGAAGAGGGAGAGCTAGCAGATGCTAGATTTCCTTGATGGTGGAATGATGTTGTTCAAGATGAGCTTATGCTTGTGCAAGAGGGAAGACTAGCATGTGCAAGCTTTCGTCCATGCTAAAATAATTGTGTGACATGCGCTTGTGCTTGTGCAAGAGGGAAAGTTAGCACACACTAGCTTTCCCCAATGGTGGAATGATGTTGTTCGAGATGCACTTGTGCTTCTGTAAGATGGAAAGCTAGCACATGCTAGCCGTCCCACATGTTGGAATGATGTTATTCGATATGTAATTGTGCAAGGGGGAAAGCTAGCACATTGAATAATGTTGTTTGAGATGAGCTTGTTCTTGTGTAAGAGGGAAAACTAGCATGGGAAAGCTTACACCCATGGTGGGATTATTTTCGAGATACACTAGTGCTTGTGCAGTTGGGAAAGCTAGCACACGCTAGCTTTCCCCCACGGTGTAATCATGTCGTTTGAGATGTGCTTGTGATTTTGCAAGAGGGAAATCCAACATAAACTAGCTTTCCCGCATGGTGGAATGATGTTGCTTAAAGATGCACTTGTTCTTGTTCAAGAGGGAAATCTAGCACACGCTAGATTTCCTTGATGATGGAATGATGTTGTTCAAGATGATCTTATGCTTGTGCAAGAGGCAAAACTAGCATGTGCAAGCTTTCCTCCATGCTAAATTGATGTTGATCGAGACGCGCTTGTGCTTGTGCAAGAGGGAAAGCTAGCACACGCTAGCTTTCCCCCATGGTGGAATGATGTTGTTCGAGAGGCACTTGTGCTTCTACAAGATGGAAAGTTATTATGCGCTAGCCTTCCCCCATGTTGGAATGATGTTATTCAAGATGTGATTGCGCTATGGGGAAATCTATCACATGCTATATTTCACCCACATTGAATGATGTTGTTTGAGATGAGCTTGTGCTTCTGCAAAAGGGAAAGCTAGCACACGCTAGCTTACCCCCATGGTGGGATGATTTTTAAGATGTGCTAGTGCTTGTGCAAGAGGAAAAGTTAGCATTTTCGAGATGCACTTGTGCTTGTACAAGATTGAAAGCTAGCATGTGCTAGCTTTCTCCCATGTTGGAATGATGTTATTCAAGATGTGATTGTGCTAGGTGGAAAGCTAGCAGATGCTAGCTTTGTTGCACATTGAATGATGTTGTTTGAGATGAGATTGTGCTTGTGCAAGAGGGAAAACTAGTGCACACTAGATTACCCACATGGTCGGATGATTTTCGAGATGCGCTAGTGCTTATGCAAGAGGGTAAGCTATCATCCACCAACTTTCCCCCACGGTGGAGTGATGTTGTCTGAGATGTGTTTCTGCTTTTGCAAGAGGGAAATCCAACATAAACTAGCTTTCCCCCATGGTGGAATGATGTTGTTTCAAGATGCACTTGTGCCTATTCAAGAGGGAAATCTAGAACATGCTAGATTTCCTTGACGGTGGAATGATGTTGTTCAACATGAGCTTATGCTTGTGCAAGAGGGAAGACTAGTATGTGCAAGATTTACTCCCTGCTAAAATGATGTTGTTCGAGATGCGCTTCTGCTTGTGAAAGAGGGAAAGATATCACTCTCTAGCTTATCCCCATGGTGGAATGATGTTGTTTGAGATGCACTTGTGCTTATGCAAGATGGAAAGCTAGCATGTGCTAGCTTTCCCCATGTTGGAATGATGTTATTCAAGATGTGATTGTGCTGGGGGAAAGCTAATACATGATAGCTTTCTCCCACATTGAATGATGTTGTTTGAGATGAGCTTGTGCTTGTTGAAGAGGGAAAACTAGCACGCACTATCTTACCCCCATGGTGGGATGATTTTCAAGATGCGATAGGGCTTGTGCAAGAGGGAAAGCTAGCATGCAGTAGCTTTCCCCCACGGTGGAATCATGTTGTTTGAGATGTGCTTTTGCTTGTGCAAGAGGGAAAGATAGCACACGCTAGCTTATCCCCATGGTGGAATGATGTTGTTCGAGATGCACTTGTGCTTGTGCAAGATGGAAAGCTAGCATGCGCTAGCTTTCCCCATGTTGGAATGATGTTATTCGAGATGTGATTGTGCTGGGGGAAAGCGAGCATATGCTAACTTTCTCTCACATTGAATGATGTTGTTTGAGATGAGTTTGTGCTTGTTGAAGAGGAAAAACTAGCATGCGCTAGCTTACCCCCATGGTGGGATGATTTTCGAGATGCGATAGGGCTTGTCCAAGAGGGAAAGCCAGCATGCACTAGCTTTCCCCGACGGTGGAGTCATGTTGTTTGAGATGTGCTTGTGCTTCTGCAAGAGGAAAATCCAACATAAACTAGCTTTCTCCCATGGTGGAATGATGTTGTTTCAAGATGCACTTGTGCTTGTTCATGAGGGAAAGCTAGAACACGCTAGATTTATTTGATGGTGGAATGATGTTGTTCAAGATGAGATTATGCTTGTGCAAGAGGGAAGAGTAGCATGTGCAAGATTTCCTCCATGATAAACTGATGTTGTTCGAGATGCGCTTGCACTTGTGCAAGAGGGAAAGCTATCATGCGGTAGCTTTCATCCATGGTGGAATGATGTTGTTTGAGATGCAATTGTTCTTCTGTAATATTGAAAGCTAGCACGCACTAGCTTTCCCCCATGTTGGAATGATGTTATTCGAGATGTGATTGTGCTAGGAGGAAAGCTAGAAAATGATAGATTTCCCCCACATTGAATGATGTTGTTTGAGATGATCTTGTGCTTGTTCAATAGTGAAAACTAGCATGCGCTAGCTTACCCTCATGGTCGGATGATTTTCGAGATACGCTAGTGCTTGTGCAAGAGGGAAAGCTAGCATGCACTAGCTTTCCCCCACGGTGGAATGATGTTGTTCGAGATGTGATTGTGCTTTTGCAAGAGGGAAATCCAGAGATAAACTAGCTTTCCCCCACGGTGTAATGATGTTGTTTCAAGATGCACTTGTGCTTGTTCAAGAGGAAAGCTAGCACACGCTAGATTTCCTTGACAGTGGAATGATGTTGTTCAAGATGAGCTGATGCTTGTGCAAGAGGGCAGACTAACATGTGCAAGCTTTCCTCCATGCTAAAAGAATTGTTCGACATGCGCTTGTGCTTCTGCAAGAGAGAAAGCTAGCACACACTAGCTTTCCCCCATGATGGAATGATGTTGTTCGAGATGCACTTGTGCTTCCGCAAGATGGAAAGCTAGCATGCGCTAGCTATCCCCCATGTTGGAATGATGTTATTCAAGATGTAATTGTGCTAGGGTGAAAGCTAGCACATTGAATGATGTTGTTTGAGATGAGCTTGTGCTTGTGCTAGGGGGAAAGCTAGCAGATGCTAGATTTCCCCCACATTGAATGATTTTGTTTGAGATGAGCTTGTGCTTGTGCTTGTGCAAGAGAGAAAACTAGCATGCGCTAGCTTACCCTCATGGTTGGATTATTTTTGAGATACGCCAGTGCTTGTGCAAGAGGGAAAGCTAGCATGTGCTAGCTTTCCCCCATGGTGGAATGATGTTGTTCGAGTTGTGATTGTGCTTTTGCAAGAGGGAAATCCAAAGCTAAACTAGCTTTCCCCCATGGGGGAATGATGTTGTTTCAAGATGCACTTGTGCTTCTTCAAGAGGAAAGCTAGAACACGCTAGATTTACTTGATGGTGGAATGGTGTTGTTCAAGATGAGCTTATGCTTGTGCAAGAGGGAAGACTAGCATGTGCAAGCTTTCCTCCATGCCAAACGAATTGTTCAACATGCGCTTGTGCTTGTGCAAGAGAGAAACCTAGCACGTGCTAGCTTTCCCCCATGGTGGAATGATGTTGTTCGAGATGCACTTGTGCTTCTACAAGATGGAAAGCTAGCATGAGCTAGCTATCCCCCATGTTGGAATGATGTTATTCGAGATGTAATTGTGATAGGGGGAAATCTAGCACATTGAATGATGTTGTTTGATATAAGATTGTGATTGTGCAAGAGGGAAAACTAGCATGCGCTAGCTTACCCACATGGTCGGATGATTTTTGAGATGCACTAGTGCGTGTGCAAGAGGGTAAGCTAGCATCCGCCAGCTTTCCCCAATGGTGGAATGATGTTGTCCGAGATGTGTTTCTTCTTTTGCAAGAGGGAAATCTAACATAAACTAGCTTTTCCCCATTGTGGAATGATGTTGTTTCAAGATGAACTTGTGCCTATTCAAGAGGGAAAGCTAGCACACCTTGACGGTGGAATGATGTTGTTCAACATGAGCTTATGCTTGTGTAAGAGGGAATACTAGCATGTGCAAGCTTTCCTCCATGCTAAAATGATGTTGTTTGATATGCGCTTCTGCTTGTTCAAGCGGGAAAGATAGCACGTGGAAGCTTATCCCCATGGTGGAATGATGTTGTTCGAGATGCACTTGGGCTTATGCAAGATGGAAAGATAGCATGCACTAGCTTTCCCCATGTTGGAATGATGTTATTTGAGATGTGATTGTGCTGGGGGAAAGCTAGCATATGCTAGCTCTCCCACACATTGAATGATGTTGTTTGAGATGAGCTTGTGCTTGTTGAAGAGGGAATACTAGCATGCACTAGCTTACCCCCATTGTGGGATGATTTCAGATATGCGCTAGTGCTTGTGCAAGAGGGAAAGCCAACATGCGCTAGCTTTCCCCCACGGTGGACTCATGTTGTTCGAGATGTGCTTGTGCTTCTGCAAGAGGGAAATCCAACATAAACTAGCTTTCTCCCATGGTGGAATGATGTTGTTTCAAGATGCACTTGTGCTTGTTCATGAGGGAAATCTATCACATGCTATATTTCCTTGATGGTGGAATGATGTTGTTCAAGATGAGCTTATGCTTGTACAACAGGCAAGAATAGCATATGCAAATTTTCCTCCATGCTAAATTGATGTTGTTCGTGATGCGCTTGTGCTTGTGCAAGAGCGAAAGCTAGCACGCACTAGCTTTTCCCCATGGTGGAATGATGTTGTCCGAGATGCTCTTGTGCTTCTGCAAGATGGAAAGCTAGCACGTGCTAGCTTTCCCCCATGTTGGAATGATGTTATTCGAGATGTGAATGCGCTAGGGGGAAATCTAGCACATGCTATATTTCCCCCACATTGAATGATGTTGTTTGAGATGAGCTTGTGCTTCTGCAAAAGGGAAAACTAGCATGTGCTAGCTTACCCCCATGGTGGGATGATTTTTGAGATGCACTAGTGCTTGTGCAAGAGGAAAAGCTAGCATTTTCGAGATGCACTTGTGCTTCTGCAATATTGAAAGCTAGCATGCACTAGCTTTCCCTCACATTGAATGATGGTATTCAAGATGAGCTTATGCTTGTGCAAGAGGGAAGACTATCATGTGCAAGATTTCCTCCATGCTAAAATGATGTTGTTAGAGATGTTCTTGTTCTTGTGCAAGAAGGAAAGATAGCACATGCTAGCACGTGCTAGCTTATCTTCATGGTGGAATGATGTAACAACCCTCCTTTTTACGACCACAACTCCTATAACGAGTGCAAATTTTTTTGTTAAAAGTGTGTGCGCTCGTGTAAAAAGAAACAGACACAATGGAACCTACGATGCCACCCAACGACTAACAAGACACACCCACGATGGTCACAATAAGAAGACATAAGGCACACAACAAGTGACTGCAAACGTTTGACGACATACTGGGTTATGCATGGTACAGACACAAAAGGAAGAATCCGAAGTAGTAGAGGTTACTATTTCTGCACAGGAAAGTAGGGCGTTTAATCTTAGTCCTCTGCTCTAGAGAAAGAGAAGGTCAGATAGGCTCCTAGCCGACTGCTCAGGCAGAAACTAGTAATCTCTGTCAGGTGTGTTGCAAGAGTGGAAACCCTTCCTTTAAAGGGCCCGAGACTCTTGATACAGCACTAGATTCCTTACACAGATAAAATCACACACCTAGACTTATATACTAAGGCTACTTGGAGGCGTCTACATCTCGCCCGACACCATCAATACCAAAAATGCTAAAACTAACAACACCCATGATTAACTGAGATTCGTTCTATCAACCACATTCCATTTAACCAAGGGTGAGAGTACTTATTACTATTAACCATCATACATTAACTTTACTTAACCATGCAGTAATAATATATCTCTAAATCAATCCATCATCATCCATACTTATTGGCGCAATAAACATTCACTCTCTGTAGATGGTGCAAGGGTTGTTATTCTAATAATCAAAGATAAATCTATAATGCTAGTAAGCATTTGGATCCACCAATCCTATACATCTAAAATCATAGCGCAATAGTAATCGATATTTTTATCAATCAGTCATCCACGTTTGACAGTTTGTTGGGCCTAAAAGTAACAACTCTAGTACAATCACACGTCCACTTAAGTAAAGGCATAAGAGAACCTGTTCACTAAATCAGCTATATATCATATGATTGATAAGTGGGTGAGAATTCTAGTCATTAACCATCATTCATTAGCAATTTTAGTGGCACAAGCAAGAAGTGTTAGATCAGCTTACATTACAATTTTAACTTATTTCGCGCAAGAAGTCTAAAGTCTACATCAAGCACTCTCTTTGCATCATAATTTAAAGCATGCATGAAGGCTGTCATCTAGTACAACTTTCCATACATTACATTCCAGATGAGCAGAAGACTAAGGTCCATCGAAATCATTCAACGATAAATATGTATGCACGCAAGTAATCTAAGAAATTTATACAATCCATATGTCAACTTTATTTAATGGCGCAGGAATAAGAAAATGAATAATCCAATCCTTTGTGAATTCTTACACATTTTAGCATTTACACTTTGGTATTAGTTCTGTCACTCTCTCTTAAATGAATTCCTCAATGCCTACATATAATACCCACTTTTGTTCTAGTACCATAATGGATGAGGAAATTCTTACACACAACTAACACGTATAAGTCATCCATCAAACAATTAAAGTCCTTAACCTAAAAATTACATCATCTCCTGCGTACATCTAATAATAGTGGAGAAGTAAAAATATAAAGAATCAATCCATTCAACATTTAAATGACACCCGTTCAAGGTCAGAAGGTTGGACTAAATAGGTAATTTACCACTCAAGTTCTAAGGTGAAAAGTAATTAAATTTTAGTAGAAATTAAACCTGGAGTAACTCGATGGAAGGACATAAAAAAAATAGGTTAGGTAGTGATAGTTTCACCCGATTGGGATACACGCATGATTCCCTCAATGGTAAGGAACCGTGTAACTAAACTTGCAAAAGCATATTCGATTTAGAAGGGAAAATGAAACACCGATCTGAATCATTAAGGGCATGAGGACTTATGGTGCTAGGTAGGGTTGGGTACCCCAAAAAGACTAAGGACATGGAGGAGGTAAGGGATTGCAGTGACACACCAGGGAGGGCGATGTTTATCCTGAAGACTGCCATCGAATGGCAACAATCAGACCCAAATTCCCAGCACCGTGGTCTCACAATTTCGAAGAGAATTTCTCTGTAGCACTGGACGACTCATACAACCACCACATGGATCGTGTGTGAAGAATAATACCCAGGGAAAAGAGAATAGTTGACCAGTTAGGGGGGATTCGACCTAGTGAATATTTTGTGCACTCACCAGTTTCTAAAAGCATCCAACCTTAATAATTCACTTGACAAGACTTTAAAAGGTCAGGGAAAAGTGTAAAAACGCCCCAACCATGAGATGGCATGGCATGCATGAAGGATAACTAGTTCAAGAAAATGAATTAAATTAAACCTACCCGAGAATGTGATACCTGGAAGTGTAAACATGACCAACGACCATTTAATTCAACCCATCTGGTAATTTAGGAGTCCAGGTAAGAGCTCTAGTCAACCATTTCTAATGACTGTAATTTATAAACTATGATTTAATATTAATTTAATTTTATGAAGTAATCACTGTTACTTCTCCGATCTTATCGGATATACATACGCATTATATTATAACAAGTTTTAAACTCTTCATGATTAATCTTTTAATTTTAAACTACATACCATTATTACATTAAAAAAAAATAGAAACAAACAAATTATTGCTAGTTTCAATTTAAAACGAATTTATAAATGAATGGTTGTAAAAAGAATGACTGTAAGTTATAACGAATGACAACAACTTTAAAACTAAAATTATAAATGAATGAATGTAAAAAGAATGCATGTAATTTATAATGAATGACAACAAATTTAAAACGAAATTATAAACGATTGACTGTAAAAAGAATGACTGTAATTTATCAACGTATGACAGCAAATTTAAAATGAATTTACAGCAACTTATAAACTCAGGGGTAAAACGAAATGCTCACAGTGATGTACAGAATACCAACACTAAATAAAAACGGCCTAGTCACAAATGGGAACGCCCGTAGTCAGAGAAAACGCTCACCATAAATACATCAACAGAAAAAATAATAAAATGCAGAGAAATATGCAAATTGCGGAGAACCCATTGATATTACATTTGCCAGAACACATAAACGGTTTTACATTTGCCAGAACTATTCATAAAAACGATTTTACACTGGCCAGAACACCTAAAACGATTTACAAACGATTTTACATTGCCAGAACACAATGATAACCACAAGTCATTCTACCCTTCCATTTATAAGAAAATCCGCATGAATCCTAACACATTCTACCATAAAAATATGAAGCATACCTGTGCCCTTTCACTTGCCTTGGATGACGTCCTGCGCTTCGTGCCTCTCCCGCCTTCCGTGCTGCTCCCACTCGCTGACCGTAGAGGACTCACNTGGAGTCAACACTCCACCAGGTGAACTTGTGGGAGACTAAGGGTTCTAAGGAATAAGGCCCCCGCCTTATTGCGCGCCCCTTAGAATCGTCGTGAGCAACTATCGCAGTCTTCCCTCATGGCATTGTGGATCCTCTCGAAACTAGGTAATCGTTAACCTACAGTTCGAGCCACGGCGGGAGTGCTAGTAGGCGGTTGCAGGGCTACTATCCACCCCTATCCCTCAACCTCTATAGAACTCATGTGTGGCCCCTTTACTCCATATGTGAGTCTGGTCGACAAGCTATCGTCAGCCTACATCATCAACAATCGTGTCAGAACATGTCAGCATCATATCATCAGATCAAAGAAATATCACAGTAAATAAATCAACCCTAATAGCACACTCCCTGACTCAATCTAGAGTCCAAGGGAGTTCCATCGATGCCTCTGCACCCTCAAGGTCTGAAACCCTGCACACTCAATGAAACTGAGTTAGCAGCACCTGTCTACATCAAAGTAGTAAAAACATCATGTCATCTATCATAACGCATCATAATCTAGGGTAAATAGTTTAACATCATAAAAGTCCAGATCACTTGCAAGCAAGTGTCCTCAAAGAATAAGTTTTCTCAGAGCGCCAGAGCGGGATGTTACATACACCCCCTCTTGGTCTAAACTTCATCTCAAAGTTTCTCAGTATAAATGCCGAAATAAAAGTACCATAGTATCATAAGTCTATCTATCAAACAAAAATGGAAACTGTTGGCGCATATCATATGCGTCCTCCTAGGTCACCGAGTGTGGACTATAACTGTCCCACTGGACCTTGACCTGATCTACCGTTCGATGTCATAACTATCGAACGCGATGATCTAAGATGCGGACCGACTCAGGCATGAGTGCTCCCTCATCCGATACCTACAAGGAACTCATGTCAATCACATGTGTAGGATCACTAATATAATGTCTCAAAACAGATACATGAAAAACATCATACATACACCTCAAAGAATCAGGCAAGGCTAGTCGATAGGCCACGGGCCCCTTTCTCTCCACAATCTCGAGAGGTCCCACAAACCTAGGAGAGAGTTTATCTCCCTTTCCAAACTTGATTGAACTCTTATGAGGTTTAACCTGCAAGAAGACTCGATCGTCGACCTCGTAACTACGGTCGACTCAATGCGCATCGACATAACTCTTCTGTCGATCTTGCGCTTCTTTAATCCTTTGTCTTATGGTTTTCATTTGCTCTTCCATTTCTTGGATCACTTCTGGTCCCACTAGGACCCTATCCTCAAGCCTATCCCAACTCAAGGGCGTCTGATACGGTCGCCCATAAAGGAACTCAAAAGGTGCCATCTTAATGGTGCTCTGGTAGCTATTGTTGTAAGCGAACTCTACTAGAGGCAAGAACTCCTCCCAATGCTTTTGTTGGTCCATCACATACATGCGAAACATGTCTTCCAAGGTTTGGTTCATTCGTTCGGTCTACCCGTCATTCTCTGGGTGATACGCAGTACTAAAATTAAGTTGGGTTCCCAATGCCTCTTGGAAACTTGTCTAAAAACGTCCAGTAAACACTGATCCTCGATCGGATATAATCTTTTTAGGCACGCCATGTAGCCTCACAATCTCACTGATGAAAACTATCGCTATGTCAGGTGCCTGATACGTCGTATGCACAGGAATAAAGTGAGCACTCTTCGTCAGAGTGTCTACTACTACAAAAATCGAGTCGTGTCTCCTTCCCGTCAGTGGCAATCCAACAATAAATTCCATCGAAATAACTTCCCATTTCG
>ML837038.1:41255-52145 GCA_009831015.1 Picea engelmannii | reverse complement strand
TCCACCTCCTTCTATGGTGTCAAAAGAACTTTTCGCATCATCAACGATCTTCCACCTTCAACATCCTTTTCCTCAACATTCCGCCTTTGTGCCTCGGCGATGTGAGTCTATCCACTCTCTTTCTTCTTATCTAGTGCTTTTGCAAGAGAAAAAGATAGCATTTTCGAGATGTAGTTGTGCTTCTGCAAGATTAAAAGCTAGCACGCACTATCTTTTACCCATGTTGGAATGATGTTATTCGAGATGTGATTTTGCTAGGGGGAAAGATATCACATGCTAGCTTTCCCGAACATTGAATGATGTTGTTTCAAATGATCTTATGCTTGTCCAAGAGGGAAAACTAGCACGCGCTAGCTTACCCACATGGTCAGATGTTTTTTCAAGATGCACTTGTGCTTGTTCAAGAGAGAAAGCTAGCACATGCTAGATTTCCTTGACATTGAAATGATGTTGTTCAAGATGAGTTGATTCTTGTGCAAGAGGAAAATCCAACATAAACTAGCTTTCCCCCACGGTGGACTGATGTTGTTTCAAGATGCACTTGTGCTTGTTTAAGAGGGAAAGCTAGCACATGCTAGATTTACTTGACGGTGGAATGATGTTGTTCAAGTTGAGCTTATGCTTGTGCAAGAGGGAAGACTAGCATGTGCAAGATTTCCTCCATGCTAAAATGATGTTGTTCGAGATGCGCTTGTGCTTGTGCAAGAGGGAAAGATAGCACGCACTAGATTATCCCCATGGTGGAATAATGTTGTTCGAGATGCACTTGTGCTTATGCAAGATGGAAAGCTAGCACGTGCTAGCTTTCCGCATGTTGGAATGATGTTATTTGAGATGTGATTGTACATGCTATCTTTCCCCCACATTGAATGATGTTGTTTGAGATGAGATTGTACTTGTTGAAGTGGGAAAAGTAGCACGTTCTAGCTTAGCCCCATGGTGGGATGATTTTCAAGATGCGCTAGTTCTTGTGCAAGAGGGAAAGCCAACATGTGCTAGCTTTCCCCCATAGTGGAATCATGTTGTTCGAGATGTGGTTGTGCTTCTGCAAGAGGGAAATCCAACATAAACTAGCTTTCTCCCATGGTGGAATGATGTTGTTTCAAGATGCACTTGTGCTTTCTCAAGAGGGAAATCTAGCACACGCTAGATTTCCTTGACGGTGGAATGATGTTGTTCAAGATGAGCTTATGCTTGTGCAAGAGGGAAGACTAGCATGTGCAAGCTTTCCTCCATGATAAAATGATGTTGTTTGAGATGCGCTTGCGCTTTTGCAAGAGGGAAAGCTATCACACGCTAGCTTTCTCCCATGGTGTAATGATGTTGTTCGAGATGCACTTGTGCTTCTGTAAGATTGAAAGATAGCATGCGCTAGCTTTCCCCCATGTTGGAATGATGTTATTCGAGATGTGATTGTGCTAGGGGAAAAGCTAGCACATGCTAGATTTCCCCCATATTGAATGATGTTCTTTGAGATGATCTTGTGCTTGTGCAAGAGTGAAAACTAGCATGCACTAGCTTACCCTCATGGTCAGATGATTTTTGAGATACACTAGTGTCTGTGCAAGAGGGAAAGCTAGCATGCGCTAGTTTTCCCCACGATGGAATGATGTTGTTTGAGATGTGATTGTTCTTTTGCAAGAGGGAAATCCAAAGCTAAACTAGCTTTCCCCCACAGTGGAATGATGTTGTTTCAAGATGCGCTTGTGCTTGTTCAAGAGGTAAAGATAGCAAATGCTAGATTTCCTTGATGGTGGAATGATGTTGTTGAAGATGAGCTTATGCTTGTGCAAGAGGGAAGACTAGCATGTGCAAGCTTTCCTCCATGCTAAAAGAATTGTTTGACATGCGCTTATGCTTGTTGCAAGAGAGAAAGCTAGCATGGGCTAGCTTTTTCCCATGGTGGAATGATGTTGTTCGAGATGCACTTGTGCTTCTGTAAGATGGAAAGATAGCATGCACTAGTTGTCCCCCATGTTGGAATGATGTTATTAGAGATGTAATTGTGCTAGGGGGAAAGCTATGACATTGAATGATGTTGTTTGAGATGAGCTTGTGCTTATGCAAGAGGGAAAACTAGCACGCTCTAGCTTACCCACATGGTCCAATGATTTTCGAGATGCACTAGTGCTTGTGCAAGAGGGTAAGCAAGCATCTGCCAGCTTTCCCCCACGATGGAATGATGTTGTTTCAAGATGCACTTGTGCCTGTTCAAGAGGGAATGATAGCAAACACTAGATTTCCTTGACGGTGGAATGATGTTGTTCAACATGAGCTTATGCTTGTGCAAGAGGGAAGACCAACATGTGCAAGCTTTCCTCCATGGTAAAATGATGTTGCTTGAGATGTGCTACTGCTTGTGCAAGAGGGAAAGATAGCACGCACTATCTTATCCCCATGGTTGAATGATGTTGTTCGAGATGCACTTGTGCTTATGCAAGATTGAAAGCTAGCGCACCCTAGCTTTCCCCATGTTGGAATGATGTTATTCGATATGTGATTGTGCTGGGGGAAAGCTAGCACATGATAACTTTCCCCCACATTAAATGATGTTGTTTGAGATGAGCTTGTTCTTGTTGAAGAGGGAAGACTAACACATGCTAGCTTACCTCCATGGTGGGATGATTTTCGAGATGCGCTAGGGCTTGTGCAAGAGGGAAAGCCAGTATGTACTATCTTTCCCCCACGGTGGAATCATGTTGTTCGAGATGTTCTTGTGTTTCTGCAAGACGGATATCCAACATAAAATAGCTTTCTCCCACGATGGAATGATGTTGTTTCAAAATGCACTTGTGCTTGTTCATGAGGGAAAGCTAGCACACGCTAGATTTCCTTGATGGTGGAATGATGTTGTTCAATATGAGCTTATGCTTGTGCAAGAGGGAAGACTAGCATGTGCAAGCTTTCCTCCATGATACACTGATGTCGTTTGAGATGCACTTGCACTTGTGCAAGAGGGAAAGCTATCATGCGCTAGCTTTCCCCCATGGTGGAATGATGTTGTTTGAGATGCACTTGTGCTTTTGTAATATTGAAAGCTAGCATGCGCTAGCTGTCCCCCATGTTGGAATGATGTTATTTGAGATGTGATTGTGCTAGGGGGAAAGATAGCACATGCTAGATTTCCCCGACATTGAATGATGTTTTTTGAGATGAGCTTGTTCTTGTGCAAGAGTGAAGACAAGCATGCAATAGCTTACCCTCATGGTCGGATAATTTTCGAGATCTTCTAGTTCTTGTGCAAGAGGGAAAGCTAGCATGTGCTAGCTTTCCCCCACGGTGGAATGATGTTGTTCGAGATTTGCTTGTGCTTTTGCAAGAGGGAAATCCAAAGCTAAACTAGCTTTCCCCCATGATGGAATGATGTTGTTTCAAGATGAACTTGTGCTTTTTCAAGGGGGAAAGCTAGCACACGCTAGATTTCCTTGATGGTGGAATGATGTTGTTCGAGATGAGCTTATGCTTGTGCAAGAGGGAAAACTAGCATGTGAAATCTTTCCTCCATGCTAAAATAATTGTTCGACATGCGCTTGTTCTTGTGCAAGAGGGAAAGCTAACACATGCCACCTTTACCCCATTGTGGAATGATGTTGTTTGAGATGCACTTGTGCTTCTATAAGATGGAAAGCTAGCACGTGCTAGTTGTCCCCCATGTTGGAATGATGTTATTTGAGATGTAATTGTGCAAGGGGGGAGGCTAGCACATTGAATAATGTTGTTTGAGATGAGCTTGTTATTGTGCAAGAGGGAAAACTAGCACAACAAAGCTTACACCCATGGTGGGATGATTTTCGAGATATGCTAGTGCTTGTGCAAGAGGCAAAGCTAGCACGCGCTAGCTTTCCCCCATGGTGTAATCATGCCATTCGAGATGTGCTTGGGATTTTGCAAGAGGGAAATCCAACATAAACTAGCTTTCCCCCATGGTGGAATGATGTTGTTTAAAGATGCACTTGTGCTTGTGCAAGAGGGAAAGCTAGCACACACTAGATTTCCTTGACGAAGGAATGATGTTGTTCAAGATGAGCTTATGCTTGTGCAAGAGGGAAGACTAACATGTGCAAGCTTTCCTCCATGTTAAAATGATGTCGTTCGAGATGTGCCTGTGCTTGTGCAAGAGGGAAAGATAGCACGCACTATCTTATCCCCATGGTGGAATGATGTTGCTCAAGATGCACTTGTGCTTATGCAAGATGGAAAGCTAGCATGTGCTATCTTTCCCCATGTTGGAATGATCTTATTCGAGATTTGATTGTGCTAGGGGAAAGCTAGCACATGCCAGCTTTTCCCCACATTGAATGATATTGTTTGAGATGAGCTTGTGCTTGTGCAAGAGTTAAAACTAGCATGTGCTAGCTTACCCTCATGGTCGGATGATTTTCGAGATACGCTAGTGCTTCTGCAAGACGGAAAGCTAGCATGCGCTAGCTTTCCCCCACGGTGGAATGATGTTGTTTGAGATGTGCTTGTGCTTTTGCAAGAGGGAAATCCAAAGCTAAACTAGCATTCCCCCACGGTGGAATGATGTTGTTTGAAGATGCACTTGTGCTTGTTCAAGAGGGAAAGCTAGAACACACTAGATTTCCTTGACGGTGGAATGATGTTGTTTAAGATGAGCTTATGCTTTTGCAAGGGGGACGACTAGCATGTGAAAGATTTCCTCCATGCTAATATAATTGTTCGACATGCGCTTGTGCTTGTGCAAGAGGGAAAGCTAGCACATGCTAGCTTTCCCCCATGGTGGAATGATGTTGTTCGAGATGCACTTGTGCTTCTGCAAGATGGAAATCTAGCACAAGCTAGCTGTCCCCCATGTTGGAATGATGTTATTCGAGATGTAACTGTGCTAGGGGGAAAGCTAGCACATTGAATGATGTTGTTTGAGATGAGCTTGTTCTTGTGCAAGAGGGAAAACTAGCACGGGCAAGCTTACACCCATGGTGGGATGATTTTAGAGATGTGGTAGTTCTTGTGCAAGAGGGAAAGTTAGAATGCACTAGCTTTCCCCGACGGTGGAATCATGTCGTTCGAGATGTGCTTGTGATTTTTCAAGAGGGAAATCCAACATAAACTGGCTTTCCCCCATGGTGGAATGATGTTGTTTCAAGATGCATTTGTGCTTGTTCAAGAGGGAAAGCTAGCACATGCTAGATTTCCTTGACGAAGGAATGATGTTGTTCAAGATGATTTTATGCTTGTTCAAGAGGTAAGACTAACATGTGCAAGCTTTCCTCCATGCTAAAATGATGTTGTTCGAGATGTGCTTCTGCTTCTACAAGAGGGAAAGCTATCATGCGCTAGCTTTCCCCCATGTTGGAATGAAGTTGTTTGAGATGTGCTTCTTCTTGTCCAAGAGGGAAAGGTAGCATGCACTAACTTTCCCCCATGGTGGAATGTTGTTATTCGAGATGTGATTGCGCTAGGGGGAAAGCTAGCACATGCTAGCTTTCCCCCACATTGAATGATGTTGTTTGAGATGAGATTGTTATTGTGCAAGAGGGAAAACTATCACGTGCAAGCTTACCCCCATGGTGGGATGATTTTTTTGATGCGCTAGTGCTTGTGCAAGAGGGAAAGCTAGTATGCGCTACCTTTCCCCCATGGTAGAATCATGTTGTTCGAGATGTGCTTGTGATTTTGCAAGAGGAAAATACAACATAAACTAGCTTTCCCCCATGGTGGAATGATGTTGTTTCAAGATGCACTTGTTCTTGTTGAAGAGGAAAAGCTAGCACACGCTAGATTTCCTTGATGGTGGAATGATGTTGTTCAAGATGAGCTTATGCTTGTGCAAGAGGCAAAACTAGCATGTGCAAGCTTTCCTGCATGCTAAATTGATGTTGTTCAAGATGCACTTGTGCTTGTGAAAGAGGGAAAGCTAGAACGCGGTAGCTTTCCCCCATGGTGGAATGATGTTGTTCAAGATGCACTTGTGCTTCTACAATATGGAAATCTATCATGGGCTAGCTTTCCCCCATGTTGGAATGATGTTATTCGAGATGTGATTGCGCTAGGGGGAAATCTAGCACATGCTAGCTTTCCCCCACATTGAATGATGTTGTTTGAGATGATCTTGTGCTTCTACAAAAGGGAAAACTAACACACGCTAGATTACCCCCATGGTGGGATGATTTTCAAGATACGCTAGTGCTTGCGCAAGAGTAAAATCTAGCATTTTCGAGATGCACTTGTGCTTCTGCAAGATTGAAAGCTAGCACGCGTAAGATTTCACCCATGTTGGAATGATGTTATTCGAGATGTGATTGTGCTAGGGGGGAAGCTAGCACATGCTATCTTTCCTGCACATTGAATGATGTTGTTTGAGATGAGATTGTGCTTGTGCAAGAGGGAAAACTAGCACGCGCTAGCTTTCCCCCATGGTGGAATGATGTTGTTTCAAGATGAACTTGTTCTTGTTCAAGAGGGAAAGCTAGCACATGCTAGATTTCCTTGACGGTGGAATGATGTTGTTCAAGATGAGCTTATGCTTGTGCAAGAGGGAAGAAAAGCATGTGCAAGCTTTCCTCCATGCTAAAATAATTGTTCGACATGCGCTTGTGCTTGTGCAAGAGGGAAAGCTAGCACACACTAGCTTTCCCCCATGGTGGAATGATGTTGTTTGAGATGCACTTGTGCTTCTATAAGATGGAAATCTAGCACATGCTAGTTGTCCCCCATGTTGGAATGATGTTATTCGAGATGTAATTGTGCAAGGGGGAAAGCTAGCACATTGAATAATGTTGTTTCAGATGAGCTTGTTCTTGTGCAAGAGGGAAAACTAGCACGGGAAATCTTACACCCATGGTGGGATGATTTTCGAGATACGCTAGTGCTTGTGCAATAGGTAAAGCTAGCACGTGCTAGCTTTCCCCCATGGTGTAATCATGTCGTTTGAGATGTGCTTATGATTTTGCAAGAGGTAAATCCAACATAAACTATCTTTCCCCCATGGTGGAATGATGTTCTTTAGAGATGCACTTGTGCTTGTTCAAGAGGGAAAGCTATCACACACTAGATTTTGTTATGTTGATTTTAAACACAAAGGATTGATGTTGTTCAATATGAGCTTATGCTTGTGCAAGAGGGAGGAATAACATGTGCAAGCTTTCCTCCATGCTAAACTGATGTTGTTCAAGATGCCCTTGTGCTTGTGCAAGAGGAAAACATAGCACGCGCTAGCTTATTCCCATGGTGGAATGATGTTGTTTGAGATGCACGTGTGCTTATGAAAGATGGAAATCTAGCATGCGCTATCTTTCCCCATGTTGGAATGATGTTATTCGAGATTTGATTGTGCTGGGGGAAAGCTAGCAGATGCTATCTTTTCCCCACATTGAATAATGTTGTTTGAGATGAGCTTGTCCTTGTGCAAGAGTGAAAACTAGCATGCGCTAGCTTATCCTCATGGTTAGACGACTGTCAAGATATGATTTTGCTTGTGCAAACGGGAAAGCTAGCATGTGCTAGCTTTCGCCCATGGTGGAATGATGTTGTTTGAGATGTGATTTTTCTTTTGCAAGAGGGAAATCCAAAGCTAAACTAGCTTTCCCCCACAGTGGAATGATGTTGTTTCAGGATTCACTTGTGTTTGTTCAAGAGGGAAAGCTAGCACACACTAGATTTCCTTGACGGTGGAATGATGTTGTTCAAGATGAGCATATTCTTGTGCAAGAGGGAAGACTAGCATGTGAAAGCTTTCCTCCATGCTAAAATAATTGTTCGACATGTGCTTGTGCTTGTGCAAGAGAGAAAGCTAGCACGCGCTAGCTTTCCCCCATGGTGGAATGATGTTGTTCAAGATGCACTTGTGCTTCTGCAAGATAGAAAGCTAGCACGCGCTAGCTATCCCCCATGTTGGAATGATGTTATTCGAGATGTAATTTTCCTAGGGGGAAAGCTAGCACATTGAATGATGTTGTTTGAGATGAGCTTGTTCTTGTGCAAGAGGGAAAACTAGCACGGGCAAGCTTACACCCATGGTGGGATGATTTTTCGAGATGCGCTAGTGCTTGTGCAAGAGGGAAAGCTAGCACATGCTAGCTTTCCCCGATGGTGGAAACATGTTGTTCGAGATGTGCTTGTGATTTTTCAAGAGGGAAATCCAACATAAACTAGCTTTCCCCCATGGTGGAATGATGTTGTTTCAAGATGCATTTGTGCTTGTTCAAGAAGGAAAGCTAGCACACGCTAGACTTCCTTGACGAAGGAATGATGTTGTTCAAGATGAGATTATGCTTGTGCAAGAGGGAAGACTAACATGTGCAATCTTTCCTCCATGCTAAAATGATATTGTTCTAGATGTGCTTCTTCTTATGCAAGAGGGAAAGCTAGCACGCGCTAGCTTTCGCCCATGTTGGAATGAAGTTGTTCGAGATGCGCTTCTGCTTCTACAAGAGGCAAAGGTAGCATGGGCTAACTTTCCCCCATGGTGGAATGTTGTTATTCAAGATGTGATTGCGCTAGGGGAAAAGCTAGCACATGCTAGCTTTCCCCCAGATTGAATGATGTTGTTTGAGATGAGCTTGTTATTGTGCAAGAGGCAAAACTAGCACGTGCAAGCTTACCCCCATGGTGGGATGATTTTTGTGATGCGCTAGTGCTTGTGCAAGAGGGAAAGCTAGCACGCTCTACCTTTCCCCCATGGTGGAATCTTGTTGTTCGAGATGTGCTTGTGCTTCTACAAGATGGAAAGCTATCACACGCTAGCTTTCCCCCATGTTGGAATGATGTTATTCGAGATATTTCTTGAGATGAGATTGTGCTTGTTGAAGAGGGAAAACTAGCACGTGCTAGCTTACCCCCATGGTGGGATGATTTTCGAGATGCATTAGTTCTTGTGCAAGAGTGAAAGCCAACATGCGCTAGCTTTCCCCCATGGTGGAATCATGTTGTTCGAGATGTGCTTGTGCTTCTGCAAGAGGGAAATCCAACATAAACTAGCTTTCTCCCATGGTGGAATGATGTTGTTTCAAGATGCACTTGTGCTTGTTCAAGAGGGAAAACTAGCACACACTAGATTTCCTTGACGGTGGAATGATGTTGTTCAAGATGAGCTTATGCTTGTTCAAGAGGGAAGASTAGCATGTGCAAGCTTTCCTCCATGATAAAATGATGTTGTTTGAGATGCGCTTGCACTTGTGCAAGAGGGAAAGCTATCACGCGCTAACTTTCTACCATGGTGGAATGATGTTGTTCGAGATGCACTTGTGCTTMTGTAAGATTGAAAGCTAGCATGCGCTAGCTTTCCCCCATGTTGGAATGATGTTATTCAAGATGTGATTGTGCTAGGGGGAAAGCTAGCACATGCTAGATTTCCCCCAYATTGAATGACGTTGTTTGAGATGAGCTTGTGCTTTTGCAAGAGTGAAAACTAGCATGTGCTAGCTTTCCCTCATGGTCTGATGATTYTTGAGATACACTAGTGCCTGTGCAAGCAATAGTGCCTATGCAAGAGGGAAAGMTAGCATGCGCTAGCTTTCCCCATGGTGGAATGATGTTGTTCGAGATGTAATTGTGCTTCTGTAAGATGGAAAGCTAGCACGTGCTAGCTGTCCCACATGTTGGAATGATGTTATTCGAGATGTAATTATGCAAGGGGGAAAGCTAGCACATTGAATAATGTTGTTTGAGATGAGCTTGTTCTTGTGCAAGAGGGAAAACTAGCTTGGGAAAGCTTACGCCCATGGTGGGATGATTTTCGAGATGCTCTAGTGCTTGTGCAAGAGGGAAAGCTAGCACGTGCTACCTTTCCCCCACAGTGTAATCATGTTGTTCGAGATGTGCTTGTGATTTTGCAAGTTGTAAATCCAACATAAACTAGCTTTCCCCCATGGTGGAATGATGTTGTTTCAAGATGCAATTGTGCTTGTTGAATAGGAAAAGCTAGCGCACACTAGATTTCCTTGACGGTGGAATGATGTTGTTCAAGATGAGCTTATGCTTGTGCAAGAGGCAAAAATAGCATGTGCAAGCTTTCCTCCATGCTAAATTGATGTTGATCAAGATGCGCTTGTGCTTGTGCAAGAGGGGAAGCTAGCACACACTAGCTTTCCCCCATAGTGGAATGATGTTGTTCGAGATGCACTTGTGCTTCTGCAAGATGGAAAGCTAACATGCGCTGGCCTTCCCCCATGTTGGAATGATGCTATTCAAGATGTGATTGCGCTAGGGGGAAATTTAGCACATGCCAGATTTCACCCACATTGAATGATGTTGTTTGAGATGAGCTTGTGCTTTTGCAAAAGGGAAATCTAGCACGCGCTAGTTTACCCCCATGGTGGGATGATTTTTGAGATGTGCTAGTGCTTGTGCAAGACGAAAAGTTGGCATTTTCGAGATGCACTTGTGCTTCTACAAGATTGAAAGCTAGCACGTGCTAGCTTTCTCCCATGTTGGAATGATGTTATTCGAGATGTGATTGTGCTAGGTGGAAAGCTAGCAGATGCTAGATTTCCCGCACATTGAATGATGTTTTTTGAGATGAGCTTGTGCTTGTGCAAGAGGGAAAACTAGCATGCACTAGCTTACCCACATGGTCGGATGATTTTCGAGATGTGCTAGTGCCTGTGCAAGAGGGAAAGCTATCATCCACCAGCTTTCCCCCACGGTGGAGTGATGTTGTCTGAGATGTGTTTCTGCTTTTGCAAGAGGGAAATACAGCATAAACTAGCTTTCCCCCATGGTGGAATGATGTTGTTTCAAGATGCACTTGTGCCTATTCAAGAGGGAAAGCTAGCACATGCTAGATTTCCTTGACGGTGGAATGATGTTGTTTAGCATGAACTTATGCTTGTGCAAGAGGGAAGACTAGTATGTGCAAGCTTTCCTCCATGCTAAAATGATGTTGTTTGATATGTGCTTCTGCTTGTGCAAGAGGGAAAGATAGCACTC
>ML837037.1:16300-33838 GCA_009831015.1 Picea engelmannii | reverse complement strand
AGCTAAAAAGATAACATTATGTTTGTGCAAAAAGAACATTTTGCTGGATTTCTAAGGACGAATCTGTGTTTCTCAGCCAAAAAAATTGTCCTGTAGATGGCCTTCGTTAGTAGTGCTCCATACATTGAACCTGTGAATTTTCACATAAGTTCATTGTTCATGAACTTATGTTTCCTTGCATCCTCCTATTATGTTTCCAGCTGCAGATGAGTCAAACTTATACCCCTGGTTACAGAGACAAACTAATTTGGAGTTCATAAAGAGTTAACATGTCTCTAAAAAGTGTGTAGAGACCATCATATGAAAAAGATCCTGTGAAAGATCCTTGGACCTTTTTGTACAAAGGAAATTTATTTTAGACTAGATTAGATTTGGTGCATTTATATGCATAACCGAGACTCGGTTCATAGTTCTTCAATTGGTCACAAAAATGTTATGCCATGTACACATTGATTCAACATACATTATAACTAAAAACACATCAACATGGCATCGCGACAAATAAGAGAGGAACACTCTGTCACTTGTTCGAAATAAAGTATATGGTAAAAGTGATATTCTCACAGATTCTTTTAATATGTATTGGTACCAATGTTATTGAACTGGACCTAGAACCAAATCTGGTTGAGGGTCAGTTCGGGACCAGACCATAACCGGCCGAAAAACCAGGTTGAGGAACCGGTCTACTAAAAAATACATAAGATATGCAAATTTTAATAAACCATTAGACACAAATTATGCAAAGTTTTCTTATGTATATAGCATACGAGGGTGAATATAGCAAAATGGCACCAAGTGCATTACATATCTGAAAACAAATACATAAACATTAAGGCTCTAATGGCCTCTAGAGTCCAAAAAACATAACGCTACAACAATTAATGACATATCATCAAACTCATCCCCTATACTGGGATCCTTATCATTGTTAGAGTTTATAATGGTCATCCAGACTATAGTCTTAGGCATAATAATAAAGTCACTTTATGAATTAGTTTAATTTATGCTTAGTGTTGTATTAATGACTTAAAGTACTTTTAAGTCATTTTAGGGTTTATGTCATTCGTTTGCTGTAAAGATACAGTTGCTCTCCTCATTTAATATCCAAGAAGTAATTCTCTCTTGTGATCTTGCTTGGTTTCTTCGTGTGTTCTATTTTTGTAATATGGTATCAAAGCCACAGTGAGGGGAAGTCAAAGATGAAGCGAGTGAAGGCCTAGGCACTTGAGGAACTGCTTTTCAATACATGCCGGGAAACCAAAAGGGCTTTCAAGCAAGGAAAGCAAGGTTTGATTTTCTGGTTTAGATCTAGTTCTTATTTTCTGGTTTAAAATCTAGCCTAGTTTGTATTTTTCAACTTTATAGCCATGTTTTGCAAAAACAAAGGCTAGGATTTCGCTGTTTTAGTGTTTTTAGCAGTAATTTCGCAGATCTGTTGCAGATCTCACTATTTTCAGCAGATTCAACCTTTTTTGGGCAGAAATTTGACAGATCTGACCTCGAGTTAGTGTTTTCAGCTGTAGTATTGAGTCTTGACTGATTCAACAATTTTACAGTTTATTGGAAGCAGATCTTAGCATTTTTTAGTAAATTTGAAGCAGATCTTAGTGTTTTTCACTACAATGCTTCGCCCCTGAAATGCACTTCTAGAGGGAGCGTTCAGGAAGCGCCCTTGGGAGGTCGCTTCCTGAATGCTTTCTTTCAAGTTCTTTCTTGTGATCTTGTTTGGTTTCTTATTGTGTTATATTTTCTTAATAATCATCAGTAGCATCCTTTGCCTCCTCCTCTGGCCTCTGCCTTGATTCTCCAAGGACATCAAATGTAGTGCTTGGTGCTAATTGTGGATCCAAGTCCATTCACCTTATTGTTGCTAAATTCAACACCCTCCAATTTTAATGAAATTGGCTAATCCAAGTGTTAAAAAGAGGTAGAAGGCTTAACATGCCTAATTAGTGGTTGTGTTTTTTCTTCTCAAAAAAAAATTGTAATTCTATTCGAGTTGACAGGAAACGCATTTTGTATACACATATAGCATTATGTGATATCCAATGGATAGAATATTTGCTATGTTTCAATGGTTTTGGCTTGATTGGAGGGTACATTTTTACCAAGGTCATGTCATATGAGTTGAATAGTCAATACCATTAATATCAGGGTACATAGAGGGCTTGGTACTCTTGATTAAATGGCAGTCTCATATTCTCATACACGATAGAATGCAGTTTTGAAATGCTGCAATCTTACTAGTCTCGAAATGTTGAAAATTGTTAATTTTGCTGAATTCTGAATGGGATATGAAATTCTACATGTTTCATATGAAGTTTGAGGAGGTTGGAACCACTCTCAAACATCCCAGAACTATTAATTATAATGTTAGAATTTTAAGTGAAAGGATAGAAAAGGAAAGATAAAGGAGAACACTAATTTTTACTTTAAGAATTTAATATTACTAGTTATGGTTTCAAACAACAAATAAAGTCTTTTTTTTTCCCTTTTATTTGTTCGTTTTTTGCCATATTGCTGCACAGGTGGGTCCATGAGTTGGGGACCGGTTCAAGTTGGAACTAGCCGTTTCAGGATGAAATTAGCATGCTGGTCCGACTTGATTGGTTCTAGTCTGACCTGTTGGTTTTGGTCTAGTTCGACCCGTCGGTTCTGATAACATTGATTGTTACTTAGGTCTTCACGCTTAAGCTACTGTTATTGTGCTCTTTTTATATCATTTTATTAACTAACGAGTACTAAGAGATTTAGTACGACCACACCTTTTCAATGAATGTCTCTTGACTGTTTACTTCTAAACTTATTTGATCTCCTATTTAAATAGTTCAAAATACTCCTTCAAATCTTTGTCTAGTCATTTGATTTAATACGACATTGGATCTCTCTTCAAATTCATTTGAAATTTGGATTATCTCAATTTAACTTCACATTGTTGTGATTTAGCGTTGTATTTGTATGATTTTGATTGATCATAACGTTGCTGATTGCCCTGTATTTGGTTCATGTAGTTGGTAGTCATTTTGGTTTGTGATACCTTGTGGATAGGTTGATCTTTGCTTGTTAACTTGATTAGGCTAGCTATTTACTAAAGTCAAGCTCCATGCTAGCTTGATTTTTCTTTGTATGCTAACCAATTGAACCATTGATATAACCACAATTTATCTCCATAATATGTCAATTCATTCTTCTTCATATATTGGTTTACTTGTTCAAGGAAACAACAATTTATTTATAATAATGGACGGGTAAAGAACATAACCATAAAGTGGCTAACACAAAATCGTGGAAGGATATGTCTTTCTGTCTATCATTGTAAATTCTCCTTTATCGATCATGGTGTGTATGTGATATGGTCAACTTAATCAATATTTATGAATCCCTTGTAGAGGAAACATGGAATTGAGAGATATATATCTATAATGATCCAAGATTTGAGATGGTGTTATTTATATAACAAAAAACGATGTTACATTACCAAATTTTGTGAATGAATAGTCATCTTCTATATGGTAGATTAGAAAAATGAAAGTAGAGAAATGTGGGATATTAGCCAATTGAAATGCATATGATAATTGTCTTGAGCCCAAAACTAGTTAACGATCTTGTTGGACCTACAACTCTTGTCACTCATGTTAAGGGCTTGTTCTCCATCCCTCATACACAAGCATAAATAAAAGAGAAAAACTTATGGTGGTTAGTATGCAATGCTTAATCAACTATCTGTGACGATCAAATCTAGCACTATTTATAGAGTGTGTAGTCCCTACGGATGTAGGGAAAGCTATATGGCCAATTGAAACCTCCTAGTGGAGTCCTGTTAAGACTAAATCTCACACCCTAGGCTTTAGGTCGATTGTAGATTGAGGGAATCAAACTAGTCTTAATTCAGGGGTGGATCCTAACATCACAAATGATAACACCCCTCTCGTTTTGGGCTGGTGCATGCCAACCACAGGGAGGCTACCCTAGGGCGTGTTGCTTGATAGATGAAATCTGACCTGCAAAAAACACAAATCAGCAAGCACAAAATGGTTTTGGAATGAGGGTTAGATGACCTCACACAAAACTTGCATAAAAATTAATTTTAGATAAATTTTGGTGGAAAACCCCAAGCAGAGCGAACCAATAACAAGCAAAAAGAGAGAAATCAACAAGGAAAAGAACACTCCAATGGTGCCAAATCGACCCCTAGTGAAGGATGAGCTTCAAGAAACCTGCAATTTGTTAGAAATTCAATGCAACAACAAGAATCTAGGCCAAAATCAACACATAAGACTCTTTATTCATGTCAAATCAGAGGAATGGCTCCATCACAGAGAAAAGCCAAGAACTGTTACAATGATCTCCAAGAAACTGAGAATCTGAAGCTGGAATGAGAGATAGAATGAGAGATAGAATAGAATGAGAGAATAGTATTGCTACTCCAATAGAGTGATAAAGCTGTAGACTGTGGAAGCATGCTGCGTATATAGCTATCTGCATGAAGAATTCGCCCTGATGTTTCCAAACTGGACCAAAATCTGTCCAATATCCAACACCCATGTGTCAATCTGTCCATTTTCCATGTGTCACTGCATGAAAACCTGCTAAAACTGGCTGAGTGCACCTTTCCCAAGCAATCTGGCCAAATCTGGGGGTTGTCTGGAGGAGAATGGAGGTCGAATGGGTGAAAACTGTTGAAGTATGGAGAAGTTGTTGCAAAAAAAGTAAGTGGGGCGCACCTCATGGAGAGAAATAGGGTGCATGAGTGATAGAATGGAAGGAAAAGGGAGAAAAGGAAAAAGTGGAAAGCTAAAGCAGGAAAAGTGGAAAGCTGAGAAAGGGAAAAAGTGGAAAGCTGAGAAAGGGAAAAAGTGGAAAGCTAAAGCAAAAACTAAAGCAGGAAAAGTGGAAAGCTGGGAAAGGAAAAAGATTAAGGTTAAAGGCTAAAAGCTAAAGTAGAAAGCTAAAGCTAAAAAAGGAAGGAGACAACTCACCCAGTTTGACTTTTTGACTTGCTTTAGAATGCTTTATGACTTTGGGAAACTTCTTTATTTTATCTAGTTTTCATTTAGCAAGTGTTGGGCACCTTAGTTGGCCCAGTTTTAGGAGGAAAAAGGACCTAGATTTAGGCGTGTGGGCCCCACTTGGGTTGCCACCTCACCATGCCACGTCATCACCTGTGCCACCTCATCATCCAAAAAGCAAGTTGTCCAAATACCATCAAGTTTATACTCATTGGAAGCCGAATTGGACAAGGAGTAAGAATATGCTATCAAATAACTGATGTGAGGGGCCAATAAGATCCCCATGGGAAAGAAGTGTCCCATAATGCTGCAAGTCTCTCATGCTCAAACCTGGAACTGAAATCTCATCTTGTAATAACTCAGAAATCACTAAAACAAGCTCTGAACTCAACACCTGTAAGAAACCATCCTCTAACTGACCAGAACAAGAATCACTGTGCCTAGAAGACCTGTGAATGATGGTCCTGTGCTATCAAGAAAAACCTCTGAATGCTAGCCTGAAAGGAGAGATTGGCCCTTTGACCATCCAAATATCAAAGGTGAGATTTTGGGGTCAACAAATGGCGACTCACATGGGCGGGACCCCCTGCGGGTCTCGAGAACCTAGAACTCATGTCTGCAACTAAAATCATCCAATGCCCATGATGTCGAGAAACTGATGCCAAGGGAATCAAACTGATAATTGTAAAACCTACTGACTGATACCAGTAACTGGTCTATTGGGCTATGGAGTCAAGCCCTGCAAACCATGAAACTCAAACCAGAATGTCTCTGAAAATCACATGAGATGAAAATATGATCTGAAAGCTGCTACACTCTGAAATTGATGCCACTCGCCAACCCATGCACTACTCTATGTGGTAGATGCATCGATGTCGACACAAAAGAAGCAGTCTCTTAGTTAGAGGCCAATAAGGTAAGCCCTTGCTAAGTGCAAGGTCACCCACCAATTATGACAATGGGGCCTAAGGCACGAACACACTCTGTCATAATGAAAAATGATTTGGAGTCGAATCATGACAAGAGTCACTTGATCAAGGCCCAATGATACTCAGCCATGTCAAGTGCGAACCGACTGCCAATGAGGCTTGCAGCCATTAAGGTGTTCAACACTCATGGGTTGCTTGTAGATAAGATGTTGATGTCGATACAAGGCAACCTACTGAAAAAGAAGCAATGATGACTCTCCTTCCCCAATGCGAAGTGAACAAGGTGAATCACAATGTGTGGTGGAACCAACAACTCAAACTTGATATCATATCCCTATGTTGGATGAGGGGACTCTGTAAGATGGTACAACTCAGTGAAGCAATGATCAAAAGACATACACAATCACCTATGTCTTTCATCCTACCCCCCTAAACTCTATGCTCATGCAATGAAAAAGGGATCCCTCATCTAGACTGACAATCTAGGCTAACAAAACATTCAACATGAGGCCACTGACAAGTAGAAAGGCTTCTGATAAGAACAACATCTCTGGAAAACGGAAAGTCTTCCTAGGAAGCAGGAAGTAAAGCAAAGAAAAGTCCTAATCTATCACAACTCAAACCACATGCTGGCAAAGGGAAAGTGGGCCAACGAATCTAATCTAGACTGAAAACTGGAAAGCGGCAAGGGAATCTACGCTAGGCAAAACAAGGTGACAGTAAATGAAAAGAACAAACACCTAAACTAATGCCCGCAAGTACCCAAAAATGTTGAAGGGGTTCAACCCTTCATTGGAAAAAGTGTTTAAGACGCTGCCCATTTACAGGCAGCTGCATGACATCACCATCCAAATCGGCAAGCTGAAAAGTGTTGGGCCCCACTGAAGTATGGACACTAAATGGACCCAACCACAAACTATCAAACTTATTGTGGTCTCCCGACTTCTCTTTTCTCTTGTCCCACAGCAAGACCAAATCACCAACTTGGAACACCTTTCCTTTAGCCCTCTTATCAAAGGATTTCTTTACCTGTCTCTGATGATCGATGAAATGTGTCAAAGCCTCTGATCTATCCTCCTCAAGTTGAACTAGATCATCAAATCGGCCATGCAAGGCCTCCTCATCTGTAGCGAACTCTCTAATCGGCTTATGGACTATAATCATCAAGTTAACCGGTAGGACTACATCAACACCATAGACCAATTAGAAGGGTGCCTTACCAGTTGACTGCTTCTTTATTACTCTGTCAGCCCACAATGCATACTTGAGATTGCTATCCCAAGCTCTCTTGTTTTCCCCGACTGTTCTTCTGATTATCCTGATCAAGTTCTTGTTGGAGGACTCTGCCAGTCCATTACCCTATGGGTAGTAGTTAGCCGAATGGGCTAGAGTGATACCAAACCTCAAGCAGAAAGACACCAACTTGACTGATCTAAATACACTGGCATTATCAGTCGTAATCTTCTTAGGGACTCCGAATCGAGTGAGGATACTCTCCTCGATGAATTGAATAATGGCAGCAGAGGATGATGTCCTGAGCGGAATGGCTTCCACCCATCTTGTGAAGTAATCAGTAGCTGCCAATTCCCAAGAATGGCCAGTAGTAGAAACCTGTGGAATCTGTCCAATAAAGTCCAACCCCCACTGCTGGAAGGGGGGCTCTATCACAACTAGATCTAAGGGCAACGCTGGCAGTCTCTGCTTTCCCTCAAACGTTTGACAAGGCTCGCATGCGAGGATGAAAGTACGAGTATCTCTGAATAGAGTCGGCCAATAGTATCCGGCATGCGTAATCTTATGGGCTATGGTCCTACCAGAAAAATGACCACCACATACCCCCGCATGCAACTCAGTCATGATCTGATGTGTCTCATGCGGTAAAACACATCTCAAAATCAGCCCATTAGGGTTCCTCCATACCAAACAACCCTGCCAAAGACAATACTCAACAACACGGAGCTGTAGAGATTGCTTCTGCGTCTTACTGAAGTTAGAAGGACATGAAAAATTTTGCAAGTAAAAGATAATATCATGATACCAATCAGAAACTTGCAAATCATCAGAAATAAAATTTACCTGATTAATTACCTCAGGTTCCAAGTCCTTCTTAGTCATCAACGTAGCTAGTCCTTGACCTTTAACAATTTTAGCAATCTTTACCTCAAGGTCATACTCTTGTATTTTTGTCACCCACAACCCTCTGTTTCCTGAACACTCTTTTTGAGCCAATATATCTTTGACTTCAAGAAAAGGGATGTATGCTACAATATGTGAGTTCCAAAAATAAGGCCTGAAATGGGCCAATCCTTTGACCATAGCATAGGCCTGTTTCTCCATGGGCTTGTATTTGAGCTCAGATCCCTACAAGGATCGGCTCATATATGTAATCGACTGCTCATGCCCATCTTTGTTTTTCTGCAATAAAACACAAGCAATAATCTCATTAGATGCAAAAGAAAATATCTGAAAATCACGCGCATAATCAGTACTAGCTAAAGTAGGAGAGTGAGAAAGAGCCTGTTTGATGCTCTCAAAAGCTTGCTTCCCTTCTTCCCTCCAAACCATGTCATGCCCCTTCTTCAACATATCTGTAATAGGCTTTACGATCTCTGCAAAGTTGGGGGTAAATCTACGCACAAAGTTCACTCGCCCAAGAAAAGATTGAATACCTTTTATAGTACGAGGCAAGGGAACTTTCTGTATGCCATTGACCCTTTCAGGATCGATTCACACTCCTTTTGAAACAATATGGCCCAATATTTTGGCCTCAAACATACCCATGAAGGACTTCTTGGGATTGAGTGAAATGCCCAATTTCTGGTACCTGTCAAAAGTAGCATGCAAATGAGAGATATGATCAAACCTCTTTTTAGAATACACAATAATATCATCCTGATAAACAACTATGAATTTAAATAAAAAATCTTTAAATGCATGATCCATAGCTCGCTGGAATGTTGCACCAACATTTATCAGGCCAAAAGGCATCCTGATGTAAGAGTAAGTGCCCCAAGGAGTAACAAAAGCGGTTTTGTAGCGATCCTTCCTGGCCACTACAACCTGGTTGTAACTTGAAAATCCATCAAGTGTGGACATCATCTCTGAACTTGTAACTGTCTGTAGTAAGTGGTCCATGTTGGGCAAAGGATAGTTTTCTTTTAAGCATGCCCTATTCAGGTTCCTGAAATCAATGCATACTCTAATTTCCCTGTTCTTCTTCCTCACTGCTACAGTTTTTGACACCCACTCGGAATACCTGATCTGCTCAATGATTTTTGCTTCATATAGCTTTTGCAACTCTTTCTGAATGGTCGGGGAAAATTTTGGGTTTATGAATCTGAGTCTCTGTCTGAATGCTTTGGCATCTGCTCGGAGATGGATCTCATGGTTAAGGACGTTCTGGTCAAAAGTCTTCAACTCGTCATATGACCAAGCAAACACATCCTTATACTTATGGACCAAACTGATGATCTCTTTTCGTTCTTTCTTTGTGCATGCTTTACCTATCTTGATGTAGCGAGGAGACTCCTCAGAACCCACATTTACGTCATAAACCTGCGAGGAAACATCAGCTGTATCAGTTTTCTTCATCTTATGAAAAAACCTATCTGATCTATCAAACATATTTTCAAGAGGAACTAAACTAGCAGGTATATGATTAGATCTCAATTGAATCACGGGAATCTCCTTCCCATCCTGCACCTCATCAATCAAACAATCAGAAAAGTCTTTCTCACCATGCATAAAATTCAAAATTTGCTCTTCATCATCGAAAACTTGCATAGCAGTAATGTTATCAGGAACATGCGGGCAAAAAGATAACTCATCTAAATGTTGGATATATGGATTAGCCAGAGTGGGATCAAACAAAGTGGTCGATCTAGCAAGAGCATCAACCTCTCTACCAATATGAAAAATATCAAATGCATCAATTAATTCAATTTCATCCCATACCACATTCCTGTGCCTTCTCATGCGTGGATGTCTTGCTTCACATTCTTTGCGTACCTGTTTCACAATCAATTCGGAATCTCCCTCCACTCTAAGAGATTTCACCCCCATTTTCCTCGCTTTCTTCAAACCTAGCAACATGGCCTTATACTCGGCCATATTGTTAGTGCATGGAAACTCTAAGCGATAAGAGAATGGATAAATCATACCGTTAGGTGCGGTGAAAAATATACCTGCGCCAGCTGCAATGTAAGAACTAGAACCATCAAATTGCATAAACCACACCTGATTGGGCTCGTATTCTAGAAGAACAGGAATAGGGGGATCTACATCATTCGTAAGCATGTAGTTGCCTAGATCACCTTCCTCGGCCTCGGGTTCCTTGATGTCAGGATACATAAGGTCATTGTCTCCTACCTTTGGGTCCTCCACGTTGTGGAGCATCTTTTGTTCTCCGAAGACACGGATCGTATGCTATCCCTCACCGGAATGTCAACATAAGTCAAATCCATTTGCAGGGTTCCCCCCACATCTGCGCACCATTTGCGAGACAAAAGCATTCCCCACTGAGTAGGGCAGTCAATGATCACCACATCCATAACCATGCGCCTCTGTGGACATGCAAGCAAACACAATTGTAAGTCTTTGATAATACCAAGGCATTCAACTTCTCTAGCATCCATTGCTTTAACATTTCTATAGGGCCTAGTAATCTGCAAACCTAACTGATTCATTACTTCTAATATGATAATGTTAGTTGAAGCACGTGAATCAAGCATGTAATTCCTTAAAATTAAACCATTAATTTGTAAAGACTTGAAAAAAGGCATGTGGTTTTTCTCTCGCCTGCTTGTCCCTAAGAAAATTTCAGGAATTTTATCATTTAGATTAGCTTCATCTATAGGACAGCCCATAAATTTCGAAATGGATTGCTGATAAGAAGGGTTTTTGCTAACTCTTTGAGGGGAATAGGAATCTTTACCTTAGCTAATTCAGCCTCAATAGAAAAACATGAAAAATCAGCATTAGGGGCAGTAACATTACCTTGAACTGTTTGCTGATTTGGAGCAGATTTACCTGGAATAGCTTGCTGATTTGTAGCAGATTTACCTTGGACAGCTCGCTGATTTGTGGCTGTACCGGAAACATTCCTAGCTGGCTGTCCATTTCGGTTTTGGTCAAAGAAAGATGGGACATTTCGTTTGGGACCTTGTGGAGTTGGTAAAAGAGCATTTGTGGCTTGATTTCCTTGCTGGTTTGATGAGGACGGCTCCTTGGAAGTGTGGGGATATTTGTCTTTGTTTCTTCTAACATACTGTCTTTGGAGCTCTTCTAACCTGCCCATGCACACCTCCTTAGCCTTTTGGATTTCCTCTCTCCTAACAGGCCATGCAACAGGTGAATCTAAAGTGGACCTGGCTTCTCGGTGAACGAAAGAGTCAATTTGAAAAACACCTCTATTATAAGATTGGATTTCTGATGAGGATGCATAAGGGTGCTCTCGAGAGTCTTCCAACTCCTCATGGAGTTCTCCCGTCATGTTGACCATGTGGTCCTTGTTGCTGCCTTATACACACCTGGGAGACATGGAAAAAATCTTCAATCCACTTTGTGTGTCCTTGGGGGCAAGTGAGAGTTAAGGTGCTGTCATCCAATCCTCAACTCCTCCGTCTAGGCCAACTCCTAGCGAAGCCAAGGGGGGTAGTCCCTAACAAATATACTATGGCTTGATCTAAGCTAAGTACAAAAATGAAATCTAGGAGTTTGTTATTCTTTTAAACCATCAACCATAAACTGATAAAACATTGAGTAAACATTCACCACGATATATAGTCAAATAAGCATATACTTGCATCAAAAGGATACTGAGAAACAATTGTTAGATGCAAGTTTCATTCAAATTAACTTAAATAGATAACCAAACTTGAAATGAAGTCTGTGGCTTTGCTGAGTGTGAAAAATTGAGACCAGTGCCTTAAAGTGAATCGTGGGCAATGTAGTTCGCGTGTTTTATTAGGATAAATTAATGTTTAGTTAATGGAATGGTTTGGACCTCCTTGGAGGTTAACTCTTTGTTTGGAAACTTGCGGAGAGCTTTACCGAAACCCAATGGTCTCACCAGTAAAACTCACTCAAAGTGCTGGATGTCCAAAACGGGTGGGAAGCCAGGTCTCGAGAGGGCCCGCCTTACTTCTNGGTTAACTCTTTGTTTGGAAACTTGCGGAGAGCTTTACCGAAACCCAATGGTCTCACCAGTAAAACTCACTCAAAGTGCTGGATGTCCAAAACGGGTGGGAAGCCAGGTCTCGAGAGGGCCCGCCTTACTTCTCAGGTCACTTTAAGGCGTTTTCCTGCGCATTAAGTTAATTACTTTGGGGGTTGTCCTAATTAAACTATCAACCACTGACCAACACAGCGTGTATGAACTTACTCCCAATAGATCGAGACTAGCTCGCAACTGGAAGGGTCAGGAACCGCATTGTGAGTTGAGGGGAATTTGTTTATTTTATGACAAGTAAAATAAATGTGAGACTAATTACTAGATCCACACTGATTAGGCCTCTTGCGAGGTCGCTGAGGGGATGGTTTATTTGCCAAATTGAAATTGCGGAAAATAAAGCTAATCTAGCAATTAGTGTTCTACTTTGCAAAAAAGGAAAATTTTATCGAAACTGATTAATTGTGCTTTGTGATGGATTAAATGTTACTTTAGCTTACTTTACTTTTGCAAAATCAAATCTAAGCTAAAACTTGCAAAAATTGACACCACCACCGAAAACACCGTTCCCCCAGGGGGAAAGAAGAGCGGGAGCTTGTAGTCCCACTGATTTTATTAAGATATTACACGAGATTTTATGGAAGTGACTTGTGACCATTCATTAGGGGGGTCACAAGTCTTTACAAAGATTTATTAAGTAAAATGGGTGCTCCCGGGGGTCCCGGATGCTCCTAATCCGCCCCAAACGGACTAAGTTTCTTCCTATCTGTTCGTCAACCTGCATAAAACAGCGACAAAAAGATAGCAAAAGATGCCCAAAAACACTTTGGAAGTGTCTTGGGTTATTAGTAAAAAATCTACAAAATTTGACTAAGTAAAACTTATGAAAAACTAACAAAATTTCAAATTTAAACTAAGTAAAGAAAACCCTTTTCTTACAATTCTTTTCGCTGTCCTAAAACAGAAATATCAAGACAGTAAGCTTTGCTTAAATAAGGAAATTAAGTTCTTGGGAAACACCTATCTTTAGTCTTTTAAAAATATTGCCAAAAAGATTAAGACTAAAGAAGAAAAGAAGCAAGCTAGATCTAGTTGAATCTTTTTTTAGAATTTAAGATCTAAACTACTTGCTTTGAAATGCATAAAGTAAATGAGATATTCAATCTTAGAACCAACAATCTTTTACTTTATGAGTGTTTAGAACAAGTAACCAAATGATATAAATTTGATGAGAAAGAGAAGAAAGAAATGCTTGAATTTCTTGAACCCTTGGGCAATGGAGTTTCCTGTTTCGATGGAGAGTGGAGGGACTATGTTACTTCACCACAAATTTTGAAGAGTGAGGGGGCAGCAAGCTAGCTTAGCCTCTCTTTCAAATGAGATATCCTGCACAACTTCAAACTTTTTGCAAAGTGGTTAACCGCATTGGTGTCATATAATTTAGAGAAATTTGAGAGCATGAGAATTAAACAAAATAAACATGCACTTCAAACTACCTAGCATATATAAGACAATAGAAACAAAGAAGCAAACAAGATTCCTACTTCTATCCTATTGAGAGATAGCTCCCTTTACAAGGCCAAGATTTACCAAAAGAAATTGCAAGAAATAATCAACAACACATATACCTCATGTACACCATACACATAGATGATCCACACACAATAGCTCTACACCATTAAGTAGCCTCCAAAGCCTTTTTATTCAAATAGAAATGATATACCGATTACAATAGCAAGCATCTCATCCAAGCTCCAACTAACAAACAATGGGAGAGAGCTCTTACATTTATACACAATTGGGTGGAGTTCCCAATGAGGAGGGCGCACCATGTGGTAGAGAAAGGGCTGCCAAGTGTGGGATGAGGGCTGCCACCTCTCCCACATCAAGCAAATATCAATTTAAAAGATATGGAACTCCAAGGGCGTGCCACCTCTCAATGGAGTGGGCTGGCCGCTGCCACCTCAAGGGTGCGCCACCTCTCCAAGAGGGGCGCACCTCCCAATGCACATGTGCTAAAAACTCCAAAATAAATCTTCAATCAACTTGGCTTTGTTCCCTTTGACTATCTCCTTGACTTTTGTGCTTTTATTTTGTCTTCAATCATGTCCCCACATGTTCCTTTATTTTTGCCCTTGCTGATTTTTATTGATTTTATTTGATTTTTTTGGGTTTTTGAGAGTAAAATTAATTTAAAGTGATTAAAATCACTAATTTTACTCAAACAAGTGGGTACTTAGGTAATATGGGTGCTATAGGTCCAAAAATGAGCATCCCCATGGCCTATTTAGTCCCCTAGTGCCACTTTTTTAATGTATCTTTATTTTTTAATTAAAAATTGTCGAATTCTTGCAATTTTTTAATTAACTGAAAAAATTAAAAAATCCTAGGGGGGACTTAATACATTTCCATAAGACTCTAGGAGGATGTTTAGCATGGTAATATACATTAGACACTAGGCTTAGATCCATGCTCAAGCCTAACCATGGGCAAATACTCCAGCTCTGGAGGAATTGAGTGAAAAGACTCATAAATTATAAATTGCTTGAAAACGACAAAATATAATTAGTAAGTGAAAAAACACTCCAGAGTACAACTCATGCTTAGGACTTAAGGTGGCTAAGACCTTTTACAAGTTCATCATGCAAACATCTCTTATTACAATTTTTATGGAAATGTAAAGAGAAAAGGTGGTCTTTACGACGGGCTGAACTTCTGAACTCTGAATTTTGAACAAATGATGTTCAAACTTTGGCGGCTCGCTGAAAGTCCATCTTAGTGCAATTTTGATGGATAACATTGGCTTCATATGGGGATGTGTGCTTGATCTTTTATTCTTTAAAGGAAAGAGTACGAGAATCCATAATCATATGACCTACTTTCACCGATTGTTTTTTGTCAATAACATATCCATATATGAAATCCAACATTAAACATGAGCTGCGGAAATAATATACATGTATATACAAATATTTTACAAAATAAACTATGTACAACAAAATTTTAAACTATGTACAATATTCTACAAAAATAAACCATGTACAGGAAATAAATGAATTTAAAGTACAGAGGATAGGGTTTAGAGAATATGATACAACAGATGTCCCATGGACATCAGACAAATTCGTTGAAGAAGAGCTTGAGAAGTTGACCATTTACTGGTAGTGGCAACTTCTCACCGTCCAATCTGCTTAAAACAAAAAAGTTCTTTCCAGCTACATCTTGGATAATATAAGGCCCTGCCCATAAACTGTCGAACTTTCCGTGGCTTCCTGGTTTCTCTCTCCGTTTGTCCCATAAGAGGATTGTATCACCAACCTGGAAATCCCTTTGTCTTGAGGACTTATCAAAGGTTCTTTTTATCTTTTCCTGATTTTTTATGCTTTGATCAAGGGCTTTCCTTCTGTTTTCATCCAACTCAATTATCTGATCAATCCTGTTTTGATGAAAATCTTCATCTAAGCCATACTTCTGGACCAACTGATACACTGGAAGTTTGAGGTGAACTGGCAGAGTGACATCCAGCCCGTAAACCAACTCAAAGGGACTCTTTCTTGTTGAACTCTTCTTTGTGATCCTGTTAGCCCAAATTTCAAATTTGATCTTATTATCCCATGATCTTTTGTTATCTCCAACGGTTTTCTTGAGAATTGTCATTAAGTTCTTGTTACTAGACTCAGCAAGGCCATTACCCTGAGGATAATAGTTTGATGAGTGGGATAATATAATGCCGTATTTGAAACAGAATGAGGATAGTTCTGTAGAGCTGAAGGCTTTGGCATTATCGGTAGTTATTTTTGCTGGCACGCCAAATCTATTGATGATTTTTTCTTCAAGAAAGTCCATGACCACTTTATCGGTTGCCGATTTGGTGGGTATAGCTTCTACCCATTTTGTGAAGTAATCAGTTGCTGTGATTATCCAAGTATAGCCATTATTTGAATTATCTTTAAACTGACCAATGAAATGAAGCCCCCACTGTTGAAAAGGGGCTTCCACCACTACTGTCTGTAATGGCAAGGCTGCTAGCTTCTGCTTCCCAATAAACAACTGACACTACTGACAATCCCTGATCATTTTGTGCACATCTGAAAATATAGTAGGCCAGTATTAACCTGCTCTGAGAATTTTGTGGGCCGTGGTTTTGGCTGCAAAATGCTCACCACAAAATCATGAATGAAAATCAACCAAGAGTCTTTTGGACTCAAGCTCATCAACACATCTAAGTATTACCCCATCGGGGTTCCTCCACCCCAATCCATCCTGAATAATACAATACTTAGCTGCCTTTAATCTCAATGCTCTTCTTTTGTGACCAATCAAGTGACTAGGGCATGTGAGATTAGAAAGGAAGAAAATGATATCAGCATACCATTCGTGTTGTTCTAACCTTTGAAGTTCTGGAGATAAAGCTGGCCTAGGTTGGCTGTTTTGACAGACTAGGTCCAAAGCTTGTTCATTGCCTTTGGTTAGCATTTGAGCTAATCCTTGACCTTTTATTAATTTGGTGGGTTTAATCTCTAAATCATACTCTTGTATTTTTCAAAACCCACTTTCCTCTGACTCCCAAGCAGTCTTGTTGTCCAAGGATATCTTTTACCGCTGGGTGAGGTACAAACCCCACAACTTTTGAATATTCTATGTAAACTCGAAAATGCTTAAGGGATTTGACCAAGGCATATGCTTGTTTTTCCATGGTTGTGTAATTAAGTTCTGAATTTTGCAATGCCTTGCTCATGAAAGCAATGGGTTGTTCTTGATTATCATCATTCTTTTGGAGAAAAACCGCTGCTATAGTATCCTCAGAAGCAAAGGAGAAGATTTGAAAATCTTTAGCATAATTTGGACTAATTAGTACAGGAGATTTACCAATTGCATCCTTAATACTTTTGAAATCTCTTCTTCCTTCTTCTGTCCTCCCAAACTTGACATCCTTCTTTCAAAGTCTTTGGAGAGGTTTCAAAGTTGCAGCCAAATTTGGGATGAACCTTCTTACAAAGTTGATTTGACCAAGGAAGGATTGCAAGGCTTTTTTGGTTTGGGGCAAAGGGACTTGTTGTATGGCTTGCACCCTTTCTGGGTCCATTTTTACCCCATCTTTTGTTATGATGTGACCCAACAACTTTCCTTCATCAACTCCTAGGATTGATTTGGCCGGATTTAAGGAGATACCATACTTTCGACATCTTTCAAATACTTGTCTGAGATGACTTATATGGTCAGCTCTCTCTTTTGAAAACACTGTCAAATCATCCTGGTATATCTCGATGATTTTGCCCATGGCTCTCTGAAATGTGGCCCCTGCATTTAATAATCCAAAGGGCATTCTAAGGTACTCAAAGGTGCCCCATGGTGTGGTGAAAGTTGTCTTATTTTGGTCCTCTTTCCTCACCAACACTTGATTGTATCCAGAGAAACCATCTAACATGGA